>JAWDEX010216374.1:0-10230 GCA_035221805.1 Trichilia hirta
AAGATATTGGACAGTGCAGTTAAAGAGAAGTATCCAATTGTTATAGTTGCTGAGGGCATTGAGCAGCAAGCTCTGGCTCCAATAATTAGGAACAAGCTCAGAGGAGTGCTGAAAGCAGCAGCGAACAAGGCTCCTGCCTTTGGTGAGCTCAAGAGCCACAACTTAGATGACATTGCTATCTTGACCAGAGGTAGTAGATTAGATACCCAAATTTAGACATCTTTTCTCATTAATATCAAATATGTATCGGATTATCACTACAGCTGCTAGAATATACCTGTTTCCCCTTTGATTGGATAGGTATTGTTTAAACATGTCAGGTCTTCCTGTCTCCTAAACATATACCATAAAAAACTGTACATCAATTAATCAATATCATTTTGATTTCAGTAGACACTTGGGAAATGAATACTGGAAAGGTGGTTCTGATAAGGAAGTGGATGAAAAGCATCTTTTGATTCATTATAATTCTAAATACAGTGGCATTTTTGCTTTTTTCTTTTCAATGTCCTTAGTCCATATTACTTTGTCTTTATTAAACTGATATACCCTTCAACATTCTCCAATTTTCAAATGTTTTGCTGGCACAGTGATCAGAGATGAGAAGGTGCTGACACTAAATAAGGCTGGCAAGCAGGTACTGGGCACTGCTATTAAAGTGGTGGTAACTAAGGATTCTATACTGATAGTTACTGACGGGAGCACCCGAGCAGCTGTTGACAAGAGAGTTTCTGAAATCCGGAGCCTTGTTGAGGTGCTTCTAAGTTACTAAATCTAGATTGTGCTTCTGCATTTTGCTTTATGAAGTTTGGTTGCAGTATAAGTTGCAAAGAAAATGTAGCTTAGACCTATTTATATTTCCGTGTTTCTCTTTTACCTTAAAGGTAAATTTATATTACAAACCATAGAATTTAACTGAAATAGGAAGTATCGGATTTTAACTTGGGGTTATCCTTCTCTGTTGAGGAAAGGAAATGTAATTTTTGATCATAATCTAGAATAAAATATCTTAAAAGTAAACAATGTGTTGTACGTATAACTCAATACCATACATTCCCTAATTATGAAGTAGGTCTGCTGAAAACTGAATAAATAACTAAAAAGTTGGTTTTTTGTCATATATTGACATAATAACTATTGTTTTGCAGAATACTGATAAAAGGCTCCAAAAGAAGATACCGAACGAAAGAATAGCCAGGTACTCAGGAGGGATTGCTATTCTTCAGGCGAACTGATACAGGAAGTTAGTCACTTAATACTTCGAAATGTTGAGACTCTTCCTTCTAGGCTATGTATTTAACTTCATCTAATTTAAACATAGGTAGGAGCACAGACGGTCATAGGGTTGAAGGGTAAACAACTCAGGATTTGAAGATGCTCTCAATGCAACTAAGGTAACTGTGCATATCTTGATTTATCATGCACTTGATTTGAAAATTAAACATAATAAGCTTCCAATTTAACATCTTGCAGGCAAAAATAGTAGAAGGTGTTGTCGTTGGTGGTGGCTGTTGCCTCTTGCTGCTGTCAACAAAGGTGGATCATATCAAAGAGGATCTGGAAAATGATGAACAAAAGGCATCATTCTTCTTTTTGCCTTTTTAAAGCAAGATATCCCAATTAATGGCCTTAAAAATAAGAATACAATTAGCACTGCAAAAGTTGATTAATAAGTCGGATGCCTAAAATCTTTTGTGTCACGTGGATCCATCCATATATACGCTCTTTATTTAAATTTTGTGATAATACATCCGGTATTTTATTTCATTTCTCAGTCAGTTACATATGTTCACTGATTGGTCCATAAAAAATTATGACTTCATTTCAATCAGATTGGAGCTGAGATCTTCAAGAGAGGATTATGCTATCCCAGAAAATTAATAGCCGAAAAAGCAGGCGTTAATGGTAATATTGTTGTTGAGAATATATCCACATCCTATTTCTTCTAAGCCACGAATTGGGTTATACAAGTTCATTCTTTTCTCATTTTAGTAGAGTTTGAATCCAAAAAGATGCTTCGTTGAGATCTGTTACAATTTGCAGGTTCCATCTAGTAATGATACAAGTTAAGGATACGACACTGGAAAAAAAAAAAAAAAAAAAAAAAAATTCTGAAGATCTGATGGCTGCAGGAATTATGGATCCAACTAAAGGAATTATGGATTCAACTAAGGTATTAGCAACACGATAGTTCATAGAAAAACACATGGAATAGCGAACCTGGAGACATAGTAGTTGTTGTCCCAAATAGTGAAACCCAAGAGGGGGCAAGTACCGGTTATGTCTACTCTCTTGATTTTGCTCCACACCAAAATTTGACTATTTCCTTATCAAACTTCTTGTTACCGTCATGTGAATCCTAACACAAGTCCTTATGTGGTGAAAGGCAGCCTTACTACCTCTTTCATTTGATGGTTAAAGTATAACCCAATTATCCTCCTTTCAATAGGTGAAGATTAACCCAAAATGAAAATAACAACAATTTTTTGTTTGTTTCTCTCTTAAGAGTAGATAGGATAAGAAGTACGTAGATCAATTTTTTTTTTATTTTTTTTATTTTTTATTTTTATTTTTTATGAGATTTGTATACAAGTTTTTCTTATAAAACTAAAATAAAAGTGATCATCATCGCTCTCGTAAATGGGTCTTCTATTTAAACTGATGATAATAGTTGATGTTTGTGTCTACCGCTTTTCAGTCTATTTAATATGTACATTTAATTATTGCAAAAATTATTATTGTAAGAAAAAGTTCAAAATATGTCGATACTTTTATTGTATATGTCAATACTTTTGTTAATTTTAAAATTTTATATTGACTTCATTTCTTTTCGTATCGATCTTTAGGATAACATCGATTTTATCTGGACATTTGTAATTTTTTCAGATAAAAAAGGACAATATTTTCTTTGAAAATATGGATCTAGTCCAAATTATAATTTTCTTTCAACTTTCAAGAATTTTAAGTGTATTGACGTTGAAATTCTTTAACTTGAATGTGTCAATACTTTTTGCGAAAATGTTAATTTAGTCTAAGTTTTAATTTTCTTTTAACTCTTGAGAATTCCTTTCATATTGACCTTGAAGTACTTTGTCTTAAGTATATCGATACTTTCTTCGAAAGTGTCAATCTAAAACTCCTTATATATCGATGTGTTAATACTTTTCTTAAAAGTATCAATTTATTCTACTATGTAATTTCTTTGTAACTCTAAATTCCTTACATATAGATGTGTTGATACTTTTTTTAGCGTCGATACTTTAACAAAATGTCAACCTTTCAAGTTTTATGTATTGATTATATTTACTTAAAATTATATTTTTTGACGAGAACCGTTAGTATAAATCTTTATATCTTAAAAATTTTAAGCATTCAATCTTATTTTAATTTGAACACATCAAAACAATGAATCACTTTCTTCTTTACAAACTTAATCAACACACATAATTCATCGTCAATTTCCCTAAATATATCTTCATTAAAAATGATTTCTTCTTTACAAAATCAATTTGCTCATACAAGTGGTTAGTCAAAAACATAACAATTCATCAATGAACATATATAAATCGTCATTAAAAATATATTTACTTATTAATCTCCGCATATAGACTATAAAAGAAAAAAAAAACGTGTATATTTATCAATATCCATGTAGAAGTCATTATCAAAAACATATTTACTCATAAGTAGTGTAGGAGTTGGACAGAAATTCCAGTCTCCTAATATTTGTATCATTTGATATGCTCTGCTGTAGCATGAAATATGTGTGACTGCCAATATCTATATTTCGTGCAAGAATCTGCGAAAGTATCACGTCAGTGAGTGGCTTTAGCCTTATAAAGGTACATACAGGATTAAAGAAAGCAAAATGGGGATTTCTCCAAAATTGTATTAGACTTGGGATTCAGAAATGTCAATAGGCTACATGATGAGTGTGCCATTGCATACATTCCTTGAAATTTAAGATTAATAGGCAGCATATGTGGCCAAGACTTTCCTGACGTCTGATGCTACCGTTGTCAACATCAAGGAATCAGAGCCCATGCCAAAGTGAAAACGCTTGCCATCCTTGGCTGATTCTCTCTTTTCCAAACAATTCCTCGCACCTATCAACAAAGGGGAAAACCAATGCCAACTTCGACTAATTCTTTCTTTCCCGAACAAATGTTACCCTCTTCTCAACAAAGAAATCGTTCATTGTCAAATCTTGATTCTGCCAAAAAGTTGCTACATAAACATCCAAAATAAGTTACAATGCAAACCAATTTATCAACCATTCAGGTATCAGATTGGACCACTGAAATTAATTTAGTCGGTTAAGCTTAGTGGCTTGATTGGTAGGGCTATTATAACTCTGACTCATCCGTTCATTCCCTATGTGGAGGAGAAATCATTAAAATGTATTACAATTAAGCCGCCTCTGTTCATAGGATGGCCAGGAACCTGTGGATGATGAATGCCAAACTTCCATGTAAAGCTGTTCTGGATTTCTTTGCAACAAGCGGCTTGGCAGTACCCGTTTTTTTAGCAACTGGCGCTCAGATTTGCATTGGCGAAAGAAGCCCATTCTGAAGGGATAATCTTACAAGATAAGGTAGTGGTCTTGCTTAACTCTCTTCTAAAATAGTAATATATAAAACATGTAAAGTTGACAATTAAGGATGGATTTTGCACAAGTACTAGAGACAGCCATAAAGGAGCTGGCATGAAATTTTCTCTCCTAAAATTTCTAGGGCATATGTATTCATCTAAATTCCAAAGCAGGAATGTATGGAAATAGTCTTCCGTGATTTGTCAGCAACTGAAAGTAGTCTTTAGCTGAGTTATATATTGGGTAAATATTTCTGATTTTACCAATAAGAAAAGTAAATTGATGGTTCCATTTTATAGTTTTTGTATCCTTCTGAGACGGTTTGTAAAGAATTTGCCTGTAAAACAAACTTAAACTCTTAACAGGTGTATGCTAAACTAATTTGAACATGAATAAGAAGATGAAGGTAACAGACATTTCTTCCAAGCTGAGACTGAGAGCAAGAGTTTGCTATCATAAATTTAAAATCTCTCTGGTCATGACAAAAATATCAACTTGCCCAAGAACGAAAAGAAGAGAAGAGAAGCTGAGCAAGTGCACGGCTGCAAAGAGATATAGTAAGTGGAAACTAGGAAATTGTGCTCTTTGCTTCAATCTATGTCAAATAACGGGGTGGAAACAACCCACTCATTGATTTTAATAAATATTATGTAGAGTTCATTGGAATCATCGACTCTGATTGAAATTTCCCAACTACCATTGAAAGATCTAGTTTAAAATAAACTTCCTATACTTCGTCATACAACATATATAAAACATATGTTTATGCTATCTACTCAATTTACGGGACACACATGAACCATATGGCTAAAGAATCCGAATTCGTTCTCCCTCTATAGTTTATTCTAACGGGCCCAGGCCCAGCCCATCAATAGCCCACAATGGGAAACGTAAACGGCCGTTTCTCTTTTCCAATGCCTCATGTCCTCGTGTCCACTGCTCTTCACTGCTAAGTCTTGCTACCCTTCTTATGTAGTGGAAATAAGCCTCTTTTCCTTACAAGCTTCAGCAGAACCTCGAGACGATAAACCCAGCTGAAATTTTCTTTGTTTTCTCTTTACCTTTGAATTTTGAATCATACTTTTGTTCTTATTAAGGAAAATGACTCTGTTTTTGGGATTAAGTCTTCAATGGATATTGGATTTAACAGTGGCGGGGATTTCTTTGGTGATTGGGTTAGGTATTTTCGCTTTCATTGCTTGCATTCTCTGTTATGTTTCTTTCTTGCACAACGCCAAGGTCGTTTCTTGATCCGTTTTAGAGGTATTGCTCTAATTCTCTCTCTTTACAAATTCAGCTACATCAACGTTATATTGAATGATCAATGTTTTTTCTTTGTTAATCACATTCTCTTTTTTTTTTTTTTTTTTATTTTTTTTGTTTTTTTTGTTTTTTTTTTTTGTTTTTTTTTGTCCTTAATATCGTATTTCTGATTCTACTTGGTTTGGACGATTCATGATTTTGCTTTAGCTTTTACATTTTCTTTAGCTTAATTACGTGATTTTGCTTTAGGTTTGCATTTTCTTTAGCTTAATTAGAAAATTTGTTGGTTAGTTGTAATTTTTGTAGCATACACAAAGAAAATTGTGTTGAAATCTCAAATATAGGTTGAGTCTAATGATTAAGGATATGTTTGGGGCTGTTGCCTTTCTACTTAAATTGAAAGCACTTCGCTGCTATTTTAATATCAACAACGATATCAACTTTTGATGCAACCACTCACTTTGGCCACTTACATTTGACATGCTAACAATAGCACATAATGCTAGGAATCTTAAACATCTAGGGCCATCTACATGGGAAATTTTAATTTCACTAGTTTCCTTGCTGCCACGTTGTTGCAGTTTAGATCTTGATAACCATGGTAATGTCGAGAAATTTTGGGCATTGAAAATAATATTCCACATTATGCTAGGACTACGAGGCAAAGCAATTCCATAAGTGGACAGATTTTTTCTCAAGTAGTTTTATACATAAGAGAATGTTTGAATTGGAATTCATAACCTCCAAAACTAATATCATGCCATTGTCAATATATTTTCCATAACAGGTGTTGGGTTCAGATTTTATAACAGTGTGCTGTGATCTGTGATATCAGTTGTTTAAATTATGAGAGAGTAGCTTAACTATATAATGGAGCAATTTTGCTTTTAATTCACTCCATTCTTGGATGTTAATAGTATTGATGTCATTGTTTTTTAGAGTTTGTCAATGTCCAATTTGTGCCAGATAATAGGATTCAGTTCAGGTCTAGTTATTCATTTGGTTCTAGATTCATTCTCTATTGTATCTTGGATTCTTTGTAAAGTAGAAAACAACAGAATGAGAGTACTGAAGGTGATTCAATTCGATGTTTAATTTTTTCAGTTAAATCTTCTCTGTCTCCCCTATTTTACACAAGCCTTCTAGCTGTACTACCTGTTTCATTCGCAGCATGTTTGTGATTGAGGTGTTAGTTATAAGCGAGGGTGGGAGGTAAACATGCGCTGCAAATAAAAGTGAGTGATTATCCATCACTTACGATGTAGTAGCCAAAAAGTCTCAAGCATACTCTTCTATTTTTTGTAGTGGATTTTGATTGTTACTCACTCTAATCTGACGCTCTACAAGAGGTGATTGCAACAAAGATGTTAGTGCACAGCAATAGTAGAAAATAGCTTTTGTAATTTTTTATTTTTGTTTGTTAATCCCTTAAAAACATATTGAATTAAGTTTTGTGATCCCTTCTATCAGAATCAGTAGCCATTTCCTCTCCCTTCTGCACAATTCTCTATAACCATTATGCTTATTCTCCACCATTCCCATCTATTACATGAATCCGATACTGAAAGAGAAGATATTAACCTCAATATCTGATTAATTCTTTCAGGCATTGCTAAACTGATCAAGTATGAAAGTGGAGCATACTTTTGCTAGCAGGAGCAGTTTGGCTAATGGTGGATTCCATCAATGATGTAATAATAGGCGGATCTTGTTCTAACCTGACAAACAAAAACTATTGACAATGTAGAAACTATCATATTCAATAATAGAATCAAAAGAGAACATTATGAATACTTCTTGAAGAGTGATTCAAATAAATGAGTTTCAATGAAAAAAATAAATTCTGAGATTATGATTTCTTCTTTTTGGATATTCTTATATAAACCATTCCGCGAATCCCATCAGGATCCGCAACAAACCCTAACGGCCTGTAAAACCCTAGGACTCGGGCTCTGAGTAAAGTGCTATATTACAAATCCTATTGTCTAACAACACGCCTATCAATCTGCCATCACAGCCTTTCCTAAACCAATCTCCTGAAACGACGGGTCTACCACCACATCCCAAACAATGGCATTAAACACGTCGTCGCCCATCGCTCTAGCAAATGCCACGGCCAATTCTTGTACTCGATCCATATCGTTTTCCAAGGGGATTTTTATCTTATCCGGGTCCCGCCTGGGGAATCCGACGGCTACGAAGACAAAGTTGAGATGGCTGATGTTGAGGTGGGAGATCGTGCGGCCGAGAATAGAACCTCGGGATTCAAGTTCCTGGTCGGAGATGGAGAATTATTTGACAGTGGATTGGGCTGACACGGTGACGTTTGGTGTTGTTTTGAGTCGGAGAGAAGGGAGAGGAACTATGGAGATGGTGGCACGTAAGAGCATTGCTGGGTTTCGTTTGATTTACGGAAATGAACGAAAATAGAAGAATAAAATCTAAATAGAATTTGATGTCGCTGTTGACCGTCATGAGATAAGAAGACAGAATTAACTGGGGGGAGACTAGGGTGGTTCCCGGAAGGGAAGAAGATGTACGTAGAAAATAATTAAATAAAAAATAATTGCTTTTAAAATAAGTTTATTCACACCTTTGTAATCAGTGTAATAAAAATTATTTTAGAAATTATAAAAATTTATTATCGAATTAATATTTACTTAGCACTTAAATTCATTAATTAAATTGTGTAGTATTATTAATCTAATAAATTAAAATTTTAATTTTGTGAAAATAATAGGTTGCGAACTCTAATTTGGATCTGGAGACTAAACCTCAAGCTTAATTTGAGCAAAGAGCAAAATGCGAAGACTAAATTCAACGTAGCGTTGCAGCGAAAACTTGAGACTGCTGTGCAGCGAAAATTGAAAAGAGCTGGCTTTGACTAATACCTTGGTGTGGCAGCGAGTGCAGCGCCGTCCTGGAGCCTTTTTTTTCAAATCAATTTGTTTCGGGCTGTAGGGAAGAAATCCTCCGCCACAGCGCCGAAACACAGGATTTTCACTCTTGTGTTAGATTTTATCTAAGTTTTATTTTATGAACTAGGTCTTATTTTATTTCATTTTAATTTTAATCAAATCTTTGTCACCAAGTCAGAATAGGCTATAAATATCCATGCAAGGCCATTGATCAAGTGTCATAGCCTTAAATCTTGGGTATGCAAGTTGGGACAGATTAGGCTAAGTAGACGGCTCTAGGATTAGGAACATTAGTGCGTGGGTAGTTAAGCAGTGGGGTTTACTACTCTGCACGAGCTGGTTGGGAACTAGAGCTGTTCTCCTGATGAGCCCAAGGCAGGGCAAAACCAATAAGGCATATCAAGGAAAAAGGTATAAACCTTGAGTGAAAGAACTCGGGGTGGTGAGAGTCAGACGAAAATGTATTAAATAGGCTAAGGATTACATTATAGGTTAATGAGGGGTGCAGCATATGTGAAGCACAGCGCGCCATAGTATGAAACACATAGAGCGCAGCATGAGTGGAGCATAAAAAGCGCACCACAATAACGTGAGGAATGTACAACATAAGGCAAGGCTTAGATGTGCAAGGGTAGCGCACGTAACATATGCATACACAGGGTCGACAGATGTTGGCCGTATGCAAGAGCGGATGCTCAAGTGCATGTAGGTAGAAGGCCATAGGTGCGTACAAGACTAGAAGGCCATTGGCATAAAGGAGTACCAAGTACAGAGCGAGATGCTCAGTGCTTAAAGGAGTACAGGCTAAGGTCACCGGTGCGGGAGAGTGCCAAGTAACAAGTAGAATTCTCAGTGTGCAAAGGCGCACAGGCATAAGGCCATTGGCATGGGAGAGTGCCAAGTAAAGAGCGACGCTTAGTGCGCGATGGCATATTGAAATGAAGCCTTACACATGAGGGAGCGCCAAGTGACAAGCGGAATGCTTAGCGTGCAAAAGCGTAAAGGCACAAGAGAGCGTCAAGTTCAAGCATATGCTTAGGTGTATAGGGGTGTACAGGCTAAAGTTAGAGGTGCGAAAGAAGGGGCGCACAGGCTAAAGCTAGAGGCGCGAGGGAGCACCACGATACAAGTGGGATGCTCAGATGAGTAAGAGTGCATCAGCAAGAAGCCATAGGTATGAAAGAGTACCAATGCACTGAGGAAATTTGAGGAATAGTATACTCGATGCGAGCGAGGATATCATTGTTAACATCATCCAAAATTTTGAACAAAGAAAAATAAAAAATAAAGTCGCCATCTATCTAAATAATAGTGGAATAAATCACCTAAAAATTAAATTCCAAGTTCGGGGGGTTGATTAAGTGTAGAAAAAGTGTTATGCACCCTACAACTTTCATTAAAAAAAAATACTTATCAAAAAAATATAATGATCTCGATTTTAAATTTTTTAACTTTTAC
>JAWDEX010216385.1:0-10229 GCA_035221805.1 Trichilia hirta
CAAACTCAAGTTATATTTTCTACCCTGAATCAAAGTATGGAAATGAGTTCCCAAAGTTCACATATGTAATAAGCCCATGAGCATGGTAAAGATACTTCCAGGATTGGAATCCCTATCAAATAGCCCAAATCCCAGCAGTTTCCTCAAAGCAGAACTCACTCCTACTGTCAGAGATCCAACTACATCAATGCCAGCTCTCTTACTAGCCTATGGATCAGTGCGCACCCTATCCACCTATCCATTCCATCACTAAAACACATGAACTAGAAAGCCGGTTGTAAACCTGAGGAAGTTTAAAGATGACTCCAAGCTTCCAAAGTGTAATCGAGCTCCCCCAAAAGCTTTTCACTATATTCATCGACTATCAGTTTATCATTGCAACCAAGTTTCTCAGGCCTCCAAACCTTAATTGTAACATCCTCCCCAGTCTCACACAAGATAGCTTGGTAAACTTGTCCTTGACTTGCGAGACCCAGGATCCAAGTTGCCAAGGGATGTTACTTGTAGTGCTTCTCAAAGATTCTTGGTTGCAGTTTCGGCCACAAAAATAGCCACCACATATGCGAGTTTTCCTATGCCATGTTCTGTTGCTAGTCTTCCAATACCCAAAGTCAAAGGTCCCTCGGCAAAATAGATAGATAGCTGCCTAGCAACATGAAAACCACTTGAAACTCTCATCCCGCTTTTCAGACAACAAAATCAGCAATAGGGCCACTTGTGATTGAACCGACCATTGCACCAAAAGTTATTATAGAACCAAACACTGAATCCTCTTCAAGGGTCGGTGAGTGATCTTCCGCTATAGCATTCTGAGTAGGAGATGAGTATCCTTCGCGAGATCCAGAAGCATAAGAACCACACACTGCAATGAGAGAACCATCCATGGATTTCCTTTGCTGTTTGCTTGTAAACCAGCTCCACCCTAAGACATTTCATTTCTTCTTCCTTCTCAATTCTGATATCAAGCTTTTCTTTGACGAGATCGGCAACTTTGTAAGCCTCTCTTTCAGTGGTCTGGCTCATGAATCACATAAAATTGTTAGGAGCATTACTCAAGATGAATGTCATAACCAATCATTCATAACAACCATGTTGGGTCACAAAAGTTGTCTTCTACTCATCTTCTTTCAATATTTCTAAGAAAACTTGCGATGGCAAACAGGCTGCCTTGCATGGTCTTGCTGTTATCACAGGAGAAACTCGGTCAGAGGACAAAACGATTTTAAATCTAAGAGCAAAAGAAAGTGTTAGACGGTTGATTTACGAGGTAGCATCCAGGAGTTCAAAATTGACACCATCAGTAAGTTTAATAATTCTTATTTTTGTACTTATCCTTGCGTTAAAGTGGTAAAATTGATTTTTCCTTTATTGACAGGAATCTTATAATTTGAATTTGAGTGAATTAATTTGGTGTGGAAGCATTGGCATAAGTTTCTGTATTTGCTGCGAGGTCATATCACTGTATCTTTTGCATTATTTAACAAGCATTTTATGAAACATTGAAGTAAATCTTAGTTCTTTTACCTGAGTGCAGTACTTAATCAGTTTGTTGCAATTTTCACACTTCCTGTAGAAGTCCTTTTTGGTACAATTGGCAGGTTCTCTTTTTATCACTTCTTCAACAGGCAGCAGAAATCCGATTGGGGTGAGAATTTTACGTCCATTATTGACAAATTAAAATTTTACTTAGTGGCATATAATTACCTAGCCTAAATAATTAGTTGAAATGATCCATGCAAGCTATATATTTTTCAAGCGTATCTATCTATAGTTTTGTGATTATTCCTCTTTATTTTGTTTTTGTCTCTGCCCATTTTCTATAATTTTGACTTTTATCCTGTATACTTCCTCGAATTAGAGTTTCTCCAACTCTCCCATTTTGGTGTTTCTTTTGGAGAAGGATAGTCAGTTTCATTTACTTGGAATAGATATACGGAAGAAGAAACAACACCAATTCCCAAAATGTGAGACACATGTTTTATTTGCTATTATTCTGCTTTAACTCTCCTTTTGTGGATTTATTATGGCTTAATTTGTTCTTTGTAATTTGCAGTTTCATAAATACCTTTTGAAGTATTTCTATCCAAGTCAAGGTCCGAACAATAAAAGGCTTGGTCATTCAGCAGTCTAGTCTAGAAGGGATTTGATTTTTGTTTATTTATTTATTTATTAATTGAAATGCGAATTGATCTTTGCTTATAAGATTACTTGACTATGATTCTTTGTTGTTTACTATAATAAGGTAGCCATGCATACCCACAAACTGATTACTTTCTTCCTGTGAAAAATAATAAACTCAACTATTTTATTCATTAGCTACAAAATATGCTTTTATATAAATTTCTAAAATAATTCTAATTATAATTAAATAAGACATAATGTTAATCCTAGTTAAATAAAAAAATAGAGTAATTTGAACTAAACAAAAAATAATAAATAAGGAAAGCGCTTGATCCTAATCTAATCTTAATATAAATATATAATTCTAGCACTTCCCTTGAAGTTAGCGCCTATATATCATAAGCACTTATTTTGTTACAAATATATTTTACTCAAGGATCACAAATTGTTTTTATAGAGAATTCTCCTTGTTAATTATCTTATCAAAGTAGAGCATAGTGAAAGCGTGATGGGTAACCCCGAGGTCCCTGGATCGAACCTGACTTTGGGTAACGGTAACTCCGAGGTCCCTGGATCGAATCTGACTTCGATACCATGTTATGTTATGGTCGCCTTTAATTTTAATCCTAGTTTGGTGAGCAGGACCATTGTTGTATTTTTTGATGGTGCTTTGGAAATTGTAGCTTTTCTCTCATTGTTGTGACACCAGAAGAAAATGTCAGCCCGTAAATTACGTTTTTGCTCCTGCAAAAGGACAAGTACTGTGGATATATGCTTAGTATCTAAATGAGAGGAACTGGCGAAATTGTTGCTATGGGTCTAGTTTGTAGTTGCTGAATACATTCAATCAGATAAATTTGATACGGCATTGTCGTGTGAATGTAGTCAGGGATACAGAATGATAACGGGATTGGTGGCTCGGCCATGGCGCCTAACGGAGCTTTGCTCAAAGAGAGAGAATAAATATTGTGTGTGATACGAGTATGGAAGCAACAAAAATATGTCTATTTCTCTTTCCTTATTTCCTCAAGTAATGTTTTTTGCATGTAGTTGGTTGATTGTCTGTTAACAATTTTGAATGTTAAAAAACCGATGTTTATTTTTGTCCGGAGTTCAGTTTTGCGTAGGGATGTCAATTTAACTTTTGGATATCCATACTACATTTTTTCTGATAAGAATAGATAAAAAAAGAAAACGGATATGAATAATTAAAACAGATAAAATGAATATCCGTTTTTAAACGGATAAGATGCGGATATAAGAACATATTTGTGGATATTGTAAAACTGATAAATAAATATTTATTTTATTTTATTTTTTAAAACGATATCGTTTTAATCAAAATAATTAAAAATTAATTTGACTTTTATAATGCATTCATTAATTGCTTGAGAAAGATGGATTGTTGTCAAAATATATCTTTTTAATTATTGTTTTATAGTTTATGCTTACACTTGAGCTGAGTTTCCGTAGAATAATTTTATTTTTTTTTCATTTTTAATAAATGAATTTTATCGTGTTATTTTAATAGTTAAAAATTACTTTGCATTTTTTGCTTTTTGTGAGTGAAAATTGCCGATAATAAGCTTACTTCAAATTTTCATACGAGTGTTTTAACTGAAGAAAAAATTAAGAATAGACAATTAATGTATCATAAATTAAAAGATGAATCAAAGAAACATAAATTTTTTTTTATATTTAGTTGGATGATATTTTTAGTTAACTTTTAGTGTTGTATTTGTATGTTTATGATAGATTGTATTTTATTTTTTTAATACAAATATTGAGAAATTTTAAAAATAAAATTTGAGATTTAAATTATTAATTAAAAATTTGTTAAAATAAAAATAAATATTTATGAATATTCTTATGAATAAGAATATTTATATATTTTAAATATAAATACGGATTAAAAAGTAAGTGGATAAATAAAAATAAATGTGGATATGAATATTAATAAAAAATAAAAAAGGAGGCTATTAGCCTAATGACATCATCGGCTAAGTCAATTTGATGGTCTAATGGAAAATTGTGGCTACTATATAAGCATGGACCGACTAGACTTTTGAATTGCAATATTTACATCGTATAGCTTCAAGCAAGGTTATTCCTTGAAATATGTGAACACACTTTCAATTTGATCCGTCAATTGGAAAATTGTATTGAGCATTTTAACTGTCAATTTCAGTTCGCTGCTAGCTAAATGTATTTGAATGGCTTGATCTGAAGGAACTATGGAAATTTTGTATCAGAATTTTCCATGTCCAATACTGAAGTTTATTTTAGTAAAAACCTTGTGCTGTTGTAGGAAATTATATCATGGGATTATTCTTGATTGTTGATGGGGATGCTACATAGAAACAGAAGAGCATCTGAAATGGAGTTTTTTTGACTTGCTAGTAATTGTTAAACATCGGAAAAGGAAGGGGATCAAGTTGAGATATTAAATTAAATGTTTCAGAAGGTAATAAACAAGCTTAGATTTGAAAGTGAATGTTTCTGAAGAAAATAGAATCACTTTAGATAGTGAAGTGATTGTTTGCGAGAATAGTTTTCAAGAAGTTTGCATGATATATTTATACTCTGGTTATGTTATAGCATCCACGCGTGTACGTACATACATTCATGTATATGTACATGCGTCTTATGCAGTCCATTGCTGAAAGTGTGAGCACTCCTTAATTAGGCTTAAAATTCCAAGTCACTTTGAATTTTATAGGGTAAACTTTTTTAAAATCAAGTTTAGTGAGACTTGTTTTTAATTTTCATGTATTTTATTTCATATGACATAATTGGACATGTTTTAATAGAATTAGTACCAAAATTTACATAAGATATTAATAATTTTCTACAAATGTTGTCTTAATGTTGTTTAGAATTTAGAGTGGTATAAAATAATTAGCATGTTTGTTCTATAATACCTCAATTTTTTTAATGCTACCTTAGTTAAATCAATCTATCGGCAAATATTATTTTTGAAATAAATAAAAAATATTGATATGTATATTTGAAAATATAAAAAATTTAATTTACAACTAATTTACTTTTTAATTTTACCAAAAAAATTATTTTAATATGTTATTATCATTATGAGTAGCACACACTAAATTAATTTCTTGGCTACGCTATTTCTTAAAATTATATTTTTCATTAATTATTAAATTTAAATATTTTTTTTAACTGTTGAGATTTTATTTCGTACATATAATTAGACAATTAGATTGATTGATTGATTCTTGTTTCTATTTTTTCACTTTACTAACCATGTATGTTGATGTTAGATGTTGCAACAGAACAGAAGTTTAGAATTGCTTGGATTTTGGCAAGAATGATACTATATAGGTCCCAATTTTAGACTAACCAGCTGACAATTTACTTTTTATTCAACAGCCTTTTAGCTTCTCATCTGTTGGGCTTTCAATGGTCCATCTTCTGCCTGTTTGACATTTCTTATCGGTTACTATCCATTCCTACCGAAAACATTGTTTTACGGCTTTATCATTATATTGTTTCTCTCTTCCTATATTGAACCACAACAATTACCCATTGCAAAATAAACCAGCAAAATATAAAACGTTAAAGAAAGAGAAGAAACTACAAAGGAAAACATGAAACGGCTAAATCTACAACCGTGTAAAAAACAATGTATACTTTCATTTCAAAGAAGGGAGAGCTGTGCTGATAATAATAATTCTCTCTTCTCTTTACGCAGCATCCAAACCCTATCTTTTGGCGATTTGGATGTTTGTTTTGACATACAATATGTATCAAAGTCCATGCCAAACCAAACCATCCAATAAGATTTAACATTTTCCCTCGTCTGAAATTTGCAGAACCCAATACACTAAAACTCCAAAACTTAGCAAAAAAATGGTATATAGCGTGCTATACTATTTCCATGCACAAGCTATAGACAGTGCTCTTATAGTCCAAAAGACAAAACAAAAAAACCTAAAAGGTTACTATACTGATTGCTTTTCCAATCATGCACAGATCACGTGCCCATTTTCAACCTTAATTTGCATATTGCATCTGCTGTGAATGGCTGACCATTCTCACATCATCACCATCATTAATATTTCCTTCTTGAGGAATCAACAGAAGAAGCAGATGAGGAAAACACATAGCACACTTTGATTTCTTTCTACTGCAACATATTTGTCATTTGTACGCAGGATGGGAATCATATTAGCTAGATAGGCAGCTATATATACGAGTAACAGGCTTTAATTTTCTTTTCTTTTCTTCAAAATTGGATGTGGTATGGAAGTTTGAATTGTGAGCCATATGGACACTGAATTAAGGTTGTCGATTGTTTTTTCTCTTTTTGAACTAATATTCCAATACTCCCGTGTTTTTTTTAAGTGCCCAACACCCCCATAATGAGAGTTTTTATCCTGTCAAGTTTGTAATATTGGTTATATTGTAAAAGAAAAAAAAAACAGAGAAGAAACGATCATTTACTTTATGAATCATTTAAGTTAAAATAGTTTGAATGAAAAAACATGGGAAGAAGTTAAGCCCTGGAATTGGGACAACCATTTAATTTGTAGCGTCGGCAATAGCCAAATTATAACACTGGAGTAATAATATTGTATAATAGCCGAGCTGACATAGAAACGTCAAGGAGACTGAGTCACATTAAATTTGTCCCTTCTTCAAGTGGGCAAAATAAGAAAGGGGATAGGGAGTAATAGCTACGGAGATAGAATCCCCTAGCTACATCTTACACCCCAAAACCCTAACCTCACACATGAAATAAAAGAGAACTTTTTCCGGGTGGCTGTGATTTATATACATTACAGGCCCACATCGTGCTTGCTTACATTTTTCACCTAATTTGAACAGCCAATTTAATATAATGTATACGAGTCCAACATTTTTTGGAAGTGAATTTCATTTGAAAAGCTAGAAAATTAATTAACATCACATTGGAATTGGAATTGGACATTTGCATTTGGATATCATGTCAGTTAAAACATAATTAGTTACTATCTTCTGAAAAACGTGGATTTTCCCTCTTAAGCTATTAATTTAGACAAAAATTTTAACTTACATATTGCCATATCTTAGGATGCATTTGGTTACAGTATGTTTGTGGATCTGCATATGCTGCGTGCAAACCAAAATGCTTTCTGACCGCTTCAAGTGATCTTAGAAAAAGCACCTTTTACACCAAACATTGAACAGCGAATACTATAAACCATGCAAATTAACCAGTTAACACCAACATTCTAAGCATTAATTAGTACATACTAACTCAGAAACATAAACATAGTTTTAGTACGAAATCTAGTTAAAAACATTAATTAAGGACAAATCCTTCATTATCAAAAGCTTGAACACTAGATATAGAAACCTCTCAATTGCCAGAGTGCGAGAGACGTACGTGCGCTTTGCTTTCTTTCAGAGTCGCTAGATTTTGTTTGCTTGCAGCATCAGCAAGTCCACATGCAATCAAGCTCGGTGGGACCCACAGCCATCCTACTACCGGAACTACTACCACCACCGGTGCCAACACCGCCGCCACCTGTACTTCCGGGTCCAGTTTCCTGCATCATCATTGACCAGTTTGAGCCACCCTGAAAAGGAGTCGCCATCGCAGGAGGTGACAGAAAGAAAGGCAACTGGAGATTCTCCTGCAAGGACCTCAGGTTTGGAAAAGTAGAAAACCCAACACTTTTCCCAAAACGAGCAACTGGGTCAGCCGCATTGATCATGGAAGGTAGCGGTGTAGTGAAGTCGAAAGCGGGGTTGAAAGTGGTGGCAGTAGCCGAGGCTGCGGCGGCTGCAACGGTGGAGAAACAGGACACGTGCTCGGTGGAAGCGTGGCTGTCGTATGAGCAGCTGTAATTGGCAGCAGTTGCGCCAGTAGCACCGGCGGCGTGATCGACGAGAGGTGGGAGGGAAACGGAGCTAGGGGAGCCTGGTTCTGGATAAGACTGATTAAGGGTGGAAGACATTGACATGGTGCGGCTTAAACGACTTTTCTTGGCAGAGTTCGCGGCGGATATGGTGCCGCAGCTCTTCTGAAACACCCTTGAAATCACCCATTCATCCTGAAAAAGTACAAAAGTTGTCACATATATTACCAACAAATAAGAGTAATCATAAGGTGAGCACATTAAGCAAGTGAAAAAGAAAAAAATAATGCTTCTCTTACATAATGACATGAAATGATAAAAGGTTATTTTGCCTATTATGACAAGCAAAGTGAACCGAGAAAAAACTACTTTATCTGCGTCGAACGATAATGCCATACTAAGAAACATAAGAATAAGCCAAAGAGGGGGAATACTTCACAAAATTTTGATGCGAAAAGCTGAGAAAAAGATTACATCAGGCAAATTCATGCTGGCAATCGTGTCATTTAAGGTGCTATTTGTTAGTCTGGTGTAAGACAGGATTAATAGTTATACAATTAACTCAGTACCACAAGGTGAAGATAGGTTTGTACTTCTGCACCTATTGCTCAAGAACTAGTGAATATGAGCGAAACTTCGAAGACTTGAAAGCCATGTATTCTCAGTCTAACTTTAACAACAATGAAGTCGGGTGCCAATGAAATGGATGTAAAGCTACAAATTGGTTGAAAAAACTACATCAAAGAAAACAATTCTGGCGTCAGCTTGGAGAAAAATGACATGAAAATGCTAGATTAATATGAAAGAGAGAAATATAATAAGGTTTGTATTTTCTGCGACAAGAGCTGTGCACTAATGCTGCTGATAACAAGTCTGAGCAAATGCCTTTTCAAGACCTTCAATAAAAAAGCAGCATACGGCCAACATTAATCAGTTGCATTGTTTTTATTATCATTGAATCAAGTGATCATAAATTGGCCGAGTGCTTTCAGCGGGAAAAACAATTAAACCCCAGGAAAGACAAACTACTAGAAGTACTTTGTACCATTTTCAACATAACTAAACTGGGCCAAAATCCGAGCTGAAAACCTTAAAACTTTACCAAAACTCCTAAAATTGACGCGGATGATGAAAAAATTGTGATCAATCAGAACCGATTAGGCACAAAATTTCATACTGTGAGAAAGTTCGCTACTGCTGTTCATATATCACTGGTCATATTCTACATAGTTTAACTCATGAAATGTCTTTATCTCTGTCTGATCATCTGGTTAAACTTTATTGTAAGATAGTAAACGAAATAAATTTAGATAATAACCTTGGAAGTCCTGGAAAGATAATGGTAAGCAAATTTGCCTTCCAGGCGATACTCGTGCATAACCCAGTTGCTTTTCTCTCCTTTAGGAGCTCTTCCTCTATAGAAAACCAACGTTTTCTTCATGCCCACAAGAGCATAAGTCTTAGAACTGTAGATCTCTCTGTCTTTCCCAGTAGCCTTCCAGTAACCAGCTTCTGTAGCTCTGTTAGTTCTCAAACCGGTTGGATACTTCCTATCCCTCAGGCTGAAGAAGTACCACTCTTTCTCTCCCATCTTTGCCTTCTCTGTCAACACACATACAAAGAAACGGTAATGTCACAAATTATAAATAACTTTATGCGTTATAAATGAAGTAGGTTTTGCTGAAAAAGATATATATCTTACCGGGAAGCTCCCAAGGCTCACACTTGTTGAGGTCAACTTCAGCAATGGCTCTCCCAGTGAAGTTGCTGTCAAGGACTTTCTTAAGTAGATAGTAAGTGATGAGTTCTTCATCGGTTGGGTGAAACCTAAAGCCAGGAGGCAAATGGGTTTCACTATTGTCAAAGTAGTTGTAGGAATCCATACAAACAAACACCCTAAACAAGCTAAAACGCAAAAGCAAAAGCAGACACAAACAAGTTTTGATATGGCTTTAAACCCTTCGAGAAAGTATAGATACAAAAGTGATTCTAGCTAGCACATTAAAAAGATTCATGGAATCATAAGGGAGGGAACAAGATGAGAGAAGAGGGGGGGGAGGGGTCTGAGAATGTGGCCGGGTTGGTTGAGAAAGAGTGTCGTTATATACGGGGGTGGTTTCCATAGGGATTTGATGAATCCAGTGACAGGAGGAAAAGGTAAAAAATAGTAATAATAATAATAATAATAATAAGGCATGATCTGCGCTGGAAAAAACCGTGTTTTCTCTGCTCTGTCCTCTTCTG
>JAWDEX010216396.1:0-10228 GCA_035221805.1 Trichilia hirta
AATTTCAGTTACGGCGCCATTTTATTTTGTAAAATATGTATACTGTAATTTTTGGTTTAGTAATGATATAGTAAGATAATTGGTACTGTGCACAGTATATAAATTATTGAAATCATATCATTTTAGTGAGAGATCGTAAAGACATGTTCAAGTGATGGTAATATGTAAAGAGATGCAATGGTTGAAAAGGATATAATGATAGAGAAAAAACACAATTGTTCAATGAACAATTGTGTCTATTTGAAGTAATACATCCGTCTAAAAAATAACGGTCATTATTTAGTCTATAAAAAAATAAGGTAATAAAAAAAGTATCTAAAAATATTTAAAAGCTTAGTGTTTTATAAAAAAAGAAACTAGGCAGTTGTGTTGAATTCTTAAAGAATTCATCCTCCTTCCGACTTTTAGGCATTTCTATATGTAATCACTAGTCCTACGATGGCGTAAACGATCTCCAACAGATATTACACATCTAATTTAATATTAAAATAATAATATTATTAAATGGTTTTTTTTTTGAAGTTGTATTGTTAGAAAATAACACCTATCTGTAAATTCGGATCTTGTAAATTAAAATTAGCGTTAAATCAGTATAATTTAATTAGTAAATAATGGGTACAATTGGATCGCTTGCGAGATTAATCATATGATAATATAACCCTTCTAGAAGAAAAGAAGCAAAAATAAATAAATAAATAAATAAAAGAATCATCAATAATACTGCGTCTGATGATGATATTTCATTATCGTTGATTATCTGAAACAATCTTTGTGGGACTGGGTTGGCTGGATTATTGAAGCGCTGTTATCATTGCTTGAGCAAGGAAACGCCTGCAAATTCATTCCTTTTTAACTCAATAAACTTGGAAAGGGATACAAGAAAATTTAAAAGGCTGTCTTGTCGTCTAGAAAGGGGAAGAGATGTCCCGTTGCCGTTGGGATTTTTGGCTGGTACCACAAACATGCATTCCATGTTCATACCTTCCATTTCATTTATCTTTTTTGGACCATAACTATGCACAAAACGCAACTGCTATCCTTTTTTTATTATTTTTTTATTTAAGGTGTTAATTCTCTTTCTTTCTATTTCTTTCAATTTATTCCTTTTTTTTTTTAATGTTGGTTTGGCTGTTCACATGAATATTTTATTTGACAAACATAACTGTTACTGTCAAAATTACCCGATCAAGTGGACCTTATCTATTATGGTTGTGCTCCATGTATTTATAAATTATAATAAGAAATAAAAAAATATAAATTAAAATATCAATTCATTGTAAATATATTTTAATAATTTTTTTTTTTTAAATGATAAGGAAATTTCCATACTCAGCCATTACTGCAGCGGCCGGTCATACACAGATCAGACACTCACTCTTTTAGAATACGTATCCGCAGATCACACAACACATGTTCTGAATCAATTAAGATCATGTATAGAGACCACACTACAGTGGTATTAAATATAGGATAAAACTCCGACTGCACCAGATTCTTACACCTGAATGTACTTTAAAAAATTCGAACCCAAAATCAGCACAAATGCTCCTCCAAAATAGAATCACTCGGCTACACTCAGTAAATGCATTTCTTTTTTTTTTTTGTTAATGAGTATCCTTCAATTTTTTGTTAATAAATTTTGTTAACTAGTATCCTTAAAATATTTGTTAAAGTTTTTATATTTACTATTTATAATAATTTTCTTATATTTAATATAATTATTAATGAAAAATTTTTCTGAATTTTAATTTATTAAAAATTATAAAAATTTTAACAAATATTTAAAAATCATCGTTAACAAAAACTTATTTTAATGAGTAGTAGATGAACTATACAGCTCCACTAAATTACTAATCTTTATTGTTCAAAATCATCTAGAAGTAATTTCTTAAATTTAATCAATGTTTAATTAAAAAAGTGAAAGATAATTAGAGAGAACAAATCATTAAAAATTTTGTTGTATTAATATTATAATTATATAAAATGGTCACAATTACACTATTTACTAACTGTAATCAATTAGAATTTACTGTTTACCTGTTTCAATAACTAAAAATGTACCTGAAAAAGAAACATAAGGACAGAAATATGCTGCACAAAACTGTTTTCTACTTTATGTAATTGATTGAAGAAATATAATTAATGGTTGCCCCATTTATCAATTAAGCCGTCATTTTGGAAACATCTATTATTAATGTGAAGGAACAAAATCTAATGGAAGCTTCGATTAACTTAATTAATTTAATTAGTATATCATCATACAAAACATAACAAAACAAAAAATACATGAAGGTTCCAATGCACAAGAGCCTCCATTTATTGATTAACAATTTACAATAACGTTTTTTTAGTACGCATCAATTCCTAAAATTATTCGCATGGGAAATTAAGTAGAGTTTTACTTAAAGCATGATAACATTACAGTATTTCTTGTTTTATGTACCATCCAATTTCAAGCACGATCACATGTGAAATTAAATGATATTTTAATTCATTTGATTACAAATCCAAACAAATTGTACCCGTCGACATTCTGAAATTTAAAAGGTTTATCCATCCGTATGAGTTGACTGACTTTATAGACAGACAATTATACCCAAGCCAATAGTGATCCTCCCACCATCCTCGACAGAGTTGTAAGTGTAGATAACCTGCGTCGCCTCTATGTTAGGTTTCCTTTCGCTTTCCTATATTATTTCCTTTGTTGTTTTGTTTCTCAGTGATTCAATGGTTCATGCATGTCATAGTGTCTATCAGTTACATTCAATGATTTTGCAAGAAAAAAAAATTAAATCGCGAAAAAGAAAGAATTGAATTCCTTTTTGAAGGAAGTGGCTTGTACCCATATGTGATCTTGGAAGTTACACGTTTTGGATCTGAATGTGGGCTCTTGTTCAATTGTTGAACCTGAGAGCGAAGCTAGCTAATGAGCAAAATGAAAAACGACCATAGATCTTCGGGATTTACATCGTTTTCCTCAACGGGATTTTTATGGAACCTTATCGGATTTGAAATGCCCATTTGTCTGACTTATCCAGACGAAGACGAACCATGATGGGGCTGAAACGGCCAATTTATATAGTTCGGTCAATTGGAACGGAGCTGAAATGGACAAAAAATGCACACTTTAACAAAATATGTCACACATACAATTAATTTCTCTCGGCGGTGATATTTTCAATCACTTTTTTAGTGGCACATTACACTACATTTAATTAATAAATCATCACAAAAAAAATTTAGTTTAAAATTTTTATAAAATAATTAATATGACAAATAAAATAATTCATCATATAATTACTAAAATAAAATTTTTTATGTCTTATTAGTTATATAATTTTTAAATAAAATTAAAATTTTCAAAATATTTTCTTATATTTAAATATTTAATATTAATTTTTATAATAAATTATAGAAATTACTTTTTTCTCAAATATTTTTCCTTGTATACTTTTTCATCAGACACTTTATTATATGCAGTAAAAATATATATTTTACGTTAGAAAGATATTTAAGGCAAACAAAAAATATGATATAAAAGAGTTTTAAAATTAATAAGATAATAGTTTATTAACGCCATTTTATTTTTAATTATTTCACTATAAATAAAGTTATTCTTATCAAAAAATTTAATCGAGGTGTGTAATTATAAAAAAATTGGAGAAACTATAAAATATATTTTACAAGAAGAGTGATTTTGTAAGTATACACATAAATCCTTCTAGTTTAAAACTTTGTTCATGAAAAAAAAATTATTAGTCAGAATAATTTTATTTTTTATTATAATTATTGTAATGGTCTCTTAACCAAAGTATTTTGAGAGTCAAATGTAACATATAATGGCATTAAACAAATATTGTGTGTATATAACCTCTGAACATTCTTGTTAGTTTGAAAGTCGTATAATTAAAAGATATGAAAAAAATTATCTTAGTTTATAATATGGTTATTTTTGTATTATATAAATTTATTTATAAAAATATGTTAATTTTTTATTTTTATAGAATTTATTAATTAAATAAAGTACTAGTAAAAAAAAGAAGGTGGATTGGAAATATTTCCACCCGAGTCACACTTTTTGAAGCCTGCCCTCAGATTTTATGCCATGGTTGAATCCGAAACGTTCTTTAAATTAGTTCGCTGGCCCAGAAACAGAGAGAATATATAAACCTGGCCCAGTATGACCCTGGCTAGCAGAGAAGGGTTCATTTAGTGAAAAGAAATAAAAAAGAAAAGCAGTCCCTTTGTTTCTTACTTCCAATTCCATGCATACGGCACTAGTATATACGGAAAGATAAAATCCTTCAGTTGTATGTTGCATTTATCACAAGTTTTCTCAAATGTGAAAAAAATTTACCGCAAACCAAATCATGTGTTGGAACTCTGAAATTTATTCCATTCTTCACCAATGATCATGCATGATTGAAGATTTGCATACCACATGTCCATAGACCACAGCCTAATTGTCCGCAGAAGTTTCTTGTTGTTCAATCTTCAGTTTGCAAACGCCACAGAGAGAGAACCATTATTGAAATTATTTTTGGCAAAGTGTTCTAATTTGATTGATATGTGACTTCAATCTATCAAATCCAAGAAGTTTGGGCTAAACATTAGGTTGTCTTGGGCCTTTGCAATATCTGTTAGGAAGTTGTTTTATTTGATTAGTTTAAGAATAATAATATTTAAATGTGATATAATATATATTAAAAAATAATGTAATATTTAATTTCAAAACTATGTGTAGTAGTTCAGTCAATTATTTCTTTAATAGAAATGTAAAACTCCTTTAATACTTTTAGTTATATTTGGTTAGCATATGATTTATATTACTAAACATAAATAAATATTCTTTTATATTTTTAAATTAATTTAAAAGTAAAAATTTATTTAATAAGCATATTCATAATAAAAATTATTATAGTAATAAAAAAATTTTAAATATAATTATTAACAATAATATTTTTATTTTGAAATTGTAATTTATTAATAGTAATAAAAATACTTTTTACTGCCAAATATTTGTTTAACTAAATTCTTACCAATTAATATATATTTAAAAATAAAATGTATGTGAAATAAATATAATTAAGGATATAAAAAAAAAATTATATTTCTATTAACAAAATAATTGATGGAATTAAAAAAATTTTAACAATGTGATATTGTGTATAATTTTATAGTAAAATGTTGTTTTTATTGTTTATAATTGGGCATTTGTAGATTGGATAAACTTAACTTAAATTTTAAGTTGATCCAAATATGATAGGTTGTATTTAAGACAATCTGATAATAAGTCACAATTTGATCCAATTTAAATTGCCTAAAATAAATTAGATTTGATTGATTTTGTGGTTAGGACATTAAGCCTAAATTTAAAAATATAATTTAAAATTTAAATTCAAATATATTAATAGTTTCAATTAAATTAATTTTTTAGTTTAAACTTTAAGCTGAAATTTAACAATATAACCTAAATTTAAGGCCAAATATGTGACAAAAGCATTCCATTTTTAGAATGAATGTTAACATGAAGATTAGACTCAACCAATATCATGTTAACTACCAAACAAAAAATTGTCACAGAAAACAGATTTATATTTTCTTTTCTTTCACAATCACATTAAATTCACCTAATGAAAATTTAAGTCCATCCCTAGCCTCACATGTCAATCGATCAAAACTCCTATTGAAATCAATACCAAAATTTCATGGAAGACAAGAATAGCATCACAAACAAACCTAAAATTACTTGAAACTCAAGTAACACAACTGAATAAAAGTTACCATCAAATTAGCTCAAAAAGATCTAATTTTTGAACACATCCTACCTAAGAAAAAATTTTAATGACTAAATAAATTCACTATCCACAGAATTGAACAGCAATCGCCAGTTTAGTTGCTAAAAAACTTGTTGAAACAAAACAAAAATAATATTTCAAATTTTATGTTTATCCAAGAAATGAATAGCAATCGCCCTATGTGTCATATTGTTTATCCTAGAAATAGATAATAGAAACACCAAGTCTTAAATTTCTTTCTTTCGCTTAATAGTCTTTTTGAGCAGCCAAACAAAAAGAAAATTTATGTAAATTTTATATAAAGAAATGAAAAAGAAAATTACAAGAGAGGGAAAATAACAACAGAAATTGAAGATTTATTACTTAGGTGGTCGAATTATAAAATTAACAAGCTGCTCCATAAAAACATTTTAAATTATAAAGAAAAGAAGTTTGAAATGAGAAGAGTGAAAATAAAAAGGAAAAAGGGGCGCAATTTAATTTACTAATGACAGATTGTAAAATTTTAATTTTTAAATTGATTTAAATTATATAAATTAACGGTTTGGACTGATTGAAATTTATTCACCTCACTTTTAAGAGAAAAATTATATATAAGCTTTAATTATTTCTAGATCTCAGTCAATCACTGGATGGACTGTGCTATTTCTTTATAAGGAGAATTGTCATATATTTCCCTTTAAGTTTAGAAAAAATAACACTCAAGAGAAACTTTGCTTAAATTAATAGAAATCATTTTTTTATTTAACGTCTGATTTCTTTGACCATTAATTTTAAAGGTAAGATTGTCATTTTAACTAGCATATCATTATGTACAATTATCACTTTTTAATTTAGTCCTAAAATATTAATAAATATTATTTAAATTAATTATTTTATATATTAATCACTTTAATTCAAAATACTTATGTCATTTTTCACTTTTATCATCAACTTTAGTATTTATCTTTATCATATTTTATTCATTAAATTTAAACAAATTCAAAATAAATTTTTAGAAACTGAACTTAATTAAATTCATATAATTTATGTAAGATTTCATACATAAGTTTGATAAACAAAGTATTTAAAGTATAGTATTCAAACTAGACAACAAACAAACAAGCCGTTAGTCAAAATGTCTTTTGACTTATTTTTAATAATTTTAATTAAAACTAACCAATAGAATTTTTGACTAAATATCACTACGGCAAATCTTGATAAAAGTAGAACAAACAATCTCAACTCGTTAAGATATTTTCAAAAATTTACCAGTATCTTCTTCCTCTTTTATACTAAAATTTATCTAAAATTTGAGTTGATGGCCAAAACATTAAAAAAGAAAATTTCAAAACTAATTGTTTAATTTTTTTTATTGCTTTAATTATCACGCAAATCTTATGAAGTCGTTATTATTGCTGATAACAATATTTTAAAGAGCGCTATAATTTTATTCTATCAATTATTTAAAATTGATATATTATAAATTAATTATATTTTAATTATCATTTTTATCCTACTATTATATAAAAATGGTTTACTTCCATTTTAAAAAGATAGAGTAAAAAACATACATACATACATATATATACTATTAAAATCATTTATACTTTTAATATTGTCTTTTGAGTAACCGCAATAATAAAAGCTTGAAGTGGTAATAGGTTCATTAAAAAAAAGAGGAAGGAAGATGGGGAATTTAGTTAATTGCAAAGGCTAAATTACACACAAAAATAACTCTTTTAGGACAATGTTTAATAAATAAATAAATAAAAGGAGAAATACATTTACTCCTGTAATTTTTAGAAATAACAAATACTTTCCTAATAAAATATTTGTAATAAAAACATTTGTGTCCGTAACAAATATCCTCCTACTATTAAATTTATATATTTTTTGTTAGTTATAGTTAGAAAAAGAAGTTACCTCAAAAATTTAACGATAAAGGGTATTTGTCACTCACAATAAATTATAAAACAGTATTTATCATTAACATCAAAATGTAAAAAAAAAAAATTGTTAAAAACGTTTTGCTAAGAGGGTATTTGTCATTTTCAAAAGATCGAGGTAAACGTCTTTTTCCCAATAAATAGATATACACGCTCTAAACAAAATGTACACTCAACGTGAAGTGCATGGTTTAGTCCAATAAAGAAATTTATTGAACAACAACATAGACCCGTTTGTTCTTAATTTCTTCATTATCACAGTCCATACAAAACTTGCACGAGACTTCATTTGTTTGTTAGTGATGGGCTTCTGGCCACGAGGCCTATGCCTTGAAATCCGTCGTGGCAATCCTATGGCAACTCGATAGCGAAGAGTTCGTATGTGGTGGGATCCCTCGGGTCTTAAAATGTCCACCGAGCCCTTCGGCCATGCGCATTCCAAACTTTGCTTGATCTCTTTAGTTTGAAATTTTCACGTTCACGTGTCAGTCATAAAATTTGCATAGTATGCTTGAATTTGACATCAGGAATTAATATTAGTATTACGTATGCAACATATTACCACCATTAATAATTTACGAATGTAATCTTTCAATTTCTTATTTTTAATATTCTATTAATATTTGTTCCTTGTTATTCAACTTCTTTTTGAATAGTTTTTATATGTTATAAAAGTTTTATTAATATTTAATTTTACAGGTAATAAAATAATTACTGAGTTGTATTTTTCCGATAATTTTTGAATATAATAATTCAAATTAAGCTTGAGAATAAAAATCTAATCTATATTATTAATATTTGAAATGTATAGTTTGCTCAATGAGCCCATTATATATATAAATATTTTTTTCATATTTTTATTTTTATCGCCTCTAAATTAAGAAAATTCGCTTTAAGTATCAAAACAAGTATCATCTAAAAAACTTTAAAATGTTTTGACTTGTTAATAATTAATCTTATTTCATGGCTATTAATAAAACAAGCAGATTGACAATTCCACAAATGCATCCATCCTCTACCAAAATTACTAATTTCTCCTCCACAAATTAAAACATATTACGTGTCTTGGCAACCGGCCAGGAGGACAGCAACTTCAACGTCATATTCTGAGTGGTACTGCAGTAGTTAGAATCCAATATCAAGGGCAATCTGAGTAAGATCTTCGTTTTAGCTAATTCCCGACTCTCTTTTAACCAGCTTTCCGACTTCGCCTCCCCGTCTTAGTGGCTGCGAGACTGCGATCTATTGACTAGCAAGAGATTGCCGGCGACAAATATATCGGCGGAGATGTGGCGCTGCGTTTCTCGGGGACTTCGTCTGTCTTCTCATTCGAAACGATCAATCTCCAATGACTCTCTCGGATCTCGTGTTTCCAGATTTTTCTCCACTAATTCTGTACGGTTCTTCTCCTTATTTTTGAAACCCGTATCCGTTTCTATCCTCATTATTTGGTAAATTTTGCGTTCAATTTAGTAAATTTTTTAGGCATTTTCTTTTTCTTTATAAGCATTAAACTTACAGTTTTTCATCGATTTTTATATTGGTTGCTGTTGATTTTAATTACTGTAATGGTTTTGTTTGGCAGAGTGGAGGATACACAATAGTGGATCATACTTATGACGCTGTTGTCGTAGGAGCTGGTGGTGCTGGTTTGAGAGCGGCAATAGGGCTCTCCGAGCATGGTTTCAACACCGCTTGCGTCACCAAGCTCTTCCCTACTCGTTCTCACACTGTTGCAGCTCAGGTCTGATCTTCAAGCTAGCTTTAGCAAACGCTTGTACATAGCTGTGGACTGGCATGTTAGTTTCATTAGTTTATTTAATGTTTTAAAATTGTTGTAGATATAAGGATACACAAGCTGATATTGGTAGTTTAGGGGATGATGGTTCAAAAATAAGAGGACAAAAGAAACTTATTGGAAGATTGTTGTTGCGTCGCTGTCTAGAATATGATTTACTGGTCCTTTGTACCAAGATTGTGTATCAAGATTTTGCTGTATAAACACCATCTTCGTTGGACAGAGTATATCAGGATATCTAAATGCATCTTTAGGAACCGTTATTGTGATTGATTCGTTTGTTCATCCATTTTGGAAGTGTAATGTATGTCTAATCAAAGCACATTGCCAGATTCATGTCGCTTATCCCTAATTATTGATATCTAATTTTACTTGAATCACTTGGTTTTCACAGCCTTTTGAAATGCTGTAATTGACATCAAAATTTTCTTTATTTATTTTATTTATGTAAAGCCTTTTAGCCATGTAATACTGTGGGCCCATTTTCATGTCATTTTCAATGTTAACTGGTTGTTCTGCCTTTTTAATCAAAGAAAATTTGTTGAACCTGAATAACTTGATCATGCAGATTTTGTTGTTGTTCGCTTGTTTTTGATGACGATGATAGTTAATTTTTAATGCTCTATGCAGGGTGGTATTAATGCTGCTTTGGGAAATATGACTGAAGATGACTGGAGGTGGCACATGTATGACACAGTCAAGGG
>JAWDEX010216417.1:0-10228 GCA_035221805.1 Trichilia hirta
TAACCGTTTTTACGGAAGTTGTAGGGTGCCTAACACCTTCCCTACACTTAATCAACCCCCCGAACTTGGAATCTAAAGTTTTTAGGCGATCTATCCCATCATTATTTGGATAGATGGCGACTCCAATTTTTTTTAAATTTTTCTTTACGTCAAATTTTGGACGACATCAACATTGAGCTTCTTGCAATGCTGATACTTATCATTTGTTTGACTTATGACAACCTGCTTGTTATATCCCTTTTTATTTGTTTTCTTACGAGAAAAAACAATGGCAAAAACAGTTTTTTTCCCTTATCTTTTAGCATTCTTTTATAAAAAAACAAATTTTCTTTATAAATTTAGAAAGAGAACATTTTAACTTATTCATATTCTTATTTAAAATCTAATACACCCTATAAAAAAATAGGTTAAATAGATTATAACATTCTATGGGGGCCCTCACCGAACAGTTATTGAGTTATCCCATCAAAATGCCTATAACCTATTAACTGTATTAGAAGATTTAAGTTTAATATTTTATTAACAGAGATTTTTATTTCGGTCTCATTTTATTTTAGTGATAGAATTTAAATTCTATATTATTTTACTAATTAAAAGATATCTAGTTTAAATTCTTATCAACCATTTGATGATCGAATCATTTAATAGACTAACAATTAATCTACTAGGAGAAAAATAAATTAACAATTAATTTATTATCTCTTATGTTGATATATATTTATTATTTATTCTCACTAGAATTTTATTAATTTTAGTGTGATTAAAATATTTAGAATTAATATTTTATATATTTTTAATCTTGAGTAATATTTTTTGTTCAATCGGAACAAGTCCGAGTTCGAAAATTATAATTTAAGTAAATTCTATTTGCGATAACAGAAAATACTAATCTAATTAGTGTAAATAAGATTTGTAACTTGGTAAATTACTAATAATAATTATTAATAATATTAAGAAGAATTTTAAAGTTTTTAAAATCTTGCATTTTGGTCCTTAAGAGATAAATTACGAAAATATTCCTCATAATTGAATTTAGTTGGTGTGCTATTGAATATGAGAAACACATAAAACTTGATGATTAATGATCAAAATCACTTAAAAATTCGAGTCAAGCCGCGATCGAAAAGCCAAAAACCATTTGCAGCAGAAAAAATAGGTAGGAGGCAAGGGTTACGTGTACTACGCGCTTGGCATGCGCTGCATATGCTAGGCGTGTTGCACGTTATGCACCAGCCTGGTAGTAGGTTAGCTAGCGAGTGACACACACGTGTGCCATGTAAACAGGATAGGGTTTCCCTGCTCCCTAGTTTTGGCCATTTTTTACAATTCTTTGGTTTATCTCTTGTTTTCAAAAAACAAAACACTTCTAAAATATGTCCAACACATCCATATGCATTCGTTGATATGTCTAACACATTAATACATGTCCAGAATCAACCTTAAATAATTAAACAATATTAAAAAAACTTAGTTATCAAAAGTTGCACATTATGGACATTATGAATACCAATGCATTTTTCATTCATTATCAATGTTCAAATTGTTTCAAAAACAATACCATTACACTTCAAACATGCTAACATATATTAATCCATATTAATACACATCAAATATGTATTTACATATGATTCATATAACTCAGATTCATCAATTTGAAAATCATAATGCTATCAATATAATAACATGGCATTATACTTATATCATCATCAAAATATAACCAACCAAGTTATAACCAAGTCTCTGATCAATATATACTCAATTAAATATTGATAAATATAAAAGTCTTGCATTCTAACCAAAATTCTAACTCTAATACCACTTAAAAGATGGATTTAGCATGACTTTCATGCAAGGATCATTTTATAGGTTAGTTTATGTAATCTTTTTCATTTTTATCCAAGCAACTATGGGTATCCAGCTAATTTATCAATATAAATTCAAGACATACCTTGTTTACTTTGTATAAAATTCAACAAAAAGTCTCCTTATTGCCTTTAAAGATATCCACACATCAATTTATTGAATATAATTCCAAATATTTTAATTGGAGATATGGTTTCCATAAGTCATGTTTCTTGTTTTTTACACTTAGAAAACATATAAAACACTTCTTAAAAAGCTAGAGAATCATGAAAATAATTTTTATTTCTTATTTTTTATTTTTCTCTCTTTATTTTCTCTTTAAAAAGTTTGGAAAAAATATGTTTTATGGCTTTTAGAACCATCTGTCATAACCCAATTTTGTCATCTTTAAATTTTATTCATGTTCGAGGTGTTGAATTTGTGATAATAACATGAGGCTTAATTTTCAAATCATTCTATCAAAATTATTTAATAAGTTTGTATCTTATCTCAAGGCACTAAATTTTGATAGCGATGTGTCTATATTTTTAAACGAACTATTAGGGTAATTTTGATAAACTTGTCAATAATGTAGGTGTTTATTATTTTTTTTTTTAACTTTTACTAAGCTAGTTTATATAGATGTTACTATTATTTTACCTTTTTTTTTTACTATAAAAATATAACTATTTTCTTTAACTATTAAAAATTATATTAATAATTATTTATTTGTTTTGTAGGGAAGTTTTGTTGTGCTTAGATAAGTAGCTAATAACGATAATTTGTGATATTTTAGTTTGATATATCTAAGTATGGATCAAGTTTTGCTAAAATTGCATGAGCGATTTCCTGCTCTTCCTATCAATAGTCTGGTAAAAATATATAAAATTAGAGTGACAATGTTAAAGATACATACGGACAAGGGTATTCCTCAAGACATAAGATGGCTGATTAAAGCAAAAATTTGACTAGGTGGATAATCTCCTAATCTCTTCATTGCTCACATGCCTAATTTAGGTAAGAGTTCTTACTCTAAGAAACGATAAGCAAATAGATTGCAAGTTTGTCACAAGTGTGCAAGATGAAATTGTAATAAGCGATGTCGCTCTTTAGGATACCTTTCTAATAATCGGGAGGATAAAATCCAATTCATTAAGAATGGACTGAGTAAGAGTCTTTAGATAATATTCTATTGACTTTTGAGACACATTCTTGTGAATTAGTCTAACGCGAGCTTTTAAAATTATAAAAACTATTTCGAAATGAGCATGAGCACTATAGTATTAGAAATCTTATTGTAAATGACATTATTTGCTAATTTTTAAGGAGAGTGAAAGGAAAGTCCATCTTTGATTCATAAAGAATGTTCAAGCTATTTTTGAAAGAAGACATCAGCCGAAATCTTATTATTGACAATTACTCTTTAAATTTTGCCTATAAATACTAAGCCATTTTACACTTTAGAAATCAAGTTAAAAGTGAGAGAAAATGTAGGAGAAAAGAAAAATAAGCTTTAAGAGAAAGAAAGAAAAAGTAAAAAATAAAATAAAACTATAAAGATTAAGATTAGATAAAAAATTTAACTATGATAGTGGAATATTTTTAATATTTTTTCTTTTCTTTATTAAAATTTTCAATTAATGAAAAAAGTAAAGATAGAATATTTTTAATATTCTCTCTTCTTTTAATAAATATTTTTCAAAAAAATAAAACAGTATAATAATTTTAATGTTCTCTCTTCTTTTAATAAAAAATATAAATTTGAAAAATTAAAATTTAAAATTATTATGTCTATAGTAATTATTTTTTTCAAAAGTTGTGAGATGCTTAACATTTTTGTCATCTTTAATCAACTCCTCAGATTTGTAATCATTTTTAAATGATTTATTTTATTATTATTTAGATAGATAGTAACTCTATTTTTACATTTAATTTTTGGACAACGTCAATAAGAGATAAAAACTTAAGGCTATAGGAAGCTTTTCATTGCTGCAATGCCAAAAAACAACCAAGTTAGAAAGTTAGGGCTACAATGAGGAATTCTCTTCTCGTAGCACCACCTTATTTTTGAGATTTTTTTACCTCACTTTCTTTTTATTTTCATCTTTATTTTGTTGTAAAACCCATATAAATATAAATAAACTCATTGTTTAAGGTTTGAGATATCTTAGATCGTCATATATTATTATATTAACATTTAAAAACATTCTCTTTAGTTCTTTTGAGAATTTAATAAAATTTATTACGATCTTAATTTTATGGCACTCAAAACCTAACTTACTATTTAGAAATCCCTTTTCTGATTATAACATCATCATTTTTATCATATTTAATATTTGTACTTTAGTGTTTATTTATGTCTTTGGGTCTTAAATTTAATATACTTAAATTTTTGAATTAAGCTAAATATTGTGGTTAAGATTTTATTATTTATCTGTAATCTAATTTAACTTTTTTAAAGTTATAAATATCATATCTTATTATGGGTCTTATCATAAATCAACAGAGTTCCTGTCAATTATATATATAATATTAGATTATAAACCATAGATACTTTTTCTTTTTGAGCGAATACTGAAATTACATTTGTCATTATAGACATGTACTTAATTTTAAAAGTAAAAGTGAAAACATGTTTAAAATTACTTACTCTTTTATTAATATTTAAATTTTTTGTAATTCCATCTTTGGCAACTCAGTTGCAAATTAAATCTTAATATTGTTGAATTTATTTAATTAATATAATTATTTTTATTCTTTTTTCTAAATCAACGAGAATTTGCAGTCACTCCTAGCTAAATTAATAATAACGTTCATTTTAAAAATTTTTGGCTTCAATAATTTTTTTAATTTAAAATATGAATAAATTTAAATTTTAAATTATTATATAAAATTAATTTAGTAAGATAATATTAGCTGTTACATTACACTAAGAAATGCAATACCTATATAAAATATTTAAATTAAAATATAAATATTTGATTTTGTTCAATATTTTCTTATAGTAGTCATTGTTTTTATCTAATCCTCTTTATTTATAGATATAACGATAAAAATATCAAAATTACTGATACCATTGTTTTTTAATTGAATTTAAAGAAGAAGTTTTAAGCAATTGAATATGATTTTTATTAAAAAAGGGGAAAAAATGAAAAAATTGATGACAATTTTATATATTAAAGAAATTTATTTTTGATAAATTGAGTGTAAAATATTTAATTATTTTATAATAATTTTTTCATATATCAATAAGATTTTTTATTACAGTCAATGAATTACTAAATATTTTTTTCATATATTATTTTTTGTTCAAAGATTAAACCCGTCTAAATTAGTGCCACCACTTTATGAATATTTTTTTTTATGAAATTATAAAATAATAAAAATTTGATTTTAATAAAATATATAAAATTTAAAATCGTCAAATAAAATGATAAATTACATTTTTCCCTAAAATTACTCAAAGAAAATGAGTTTTAAATACAGGATTTTTATAAAAATATTCTAATTTCTAATAAATTTATTAAGAAAATTTCTTGCACAATTTGCTCATTTAACACATTGAGTGAACAAGTTCATTCTATACTATGAAAAGAAAAAAATTTCAATTTAAGAACCATCATTTGCTCCAAAAATTTTAGACTGAATTGTCACCTAGTATAAAAAATATTATAAACAAACCCCTGTACTTTTCATTTGTATCATCATATATACTTCATGATATTTTTCGTAATTTGAAACTTGTACCCACACAAATGCAAAAAAATAGGAATTTTTTAATGATATTTTCATGTGAAATTGAGCACTCCGTCAACAAGTTTGGCTTAAATAGACTTACTTTTTTAATTTTATGCTATTTCTACAAACTTTAGGGGTTAAATAAATAATTAAATGGATATCTGCGGTGGGCTGGTGTTTCTGGATCTGTCTACAGAAAAGGGAAAGCTTTCTGTTGTTCATTCCCTATAATTCTTTCTTTTTATGAAAGGTTTCTCAAAAGAAGTATTTATTAACAGACAGCAAATTAATTTCTCAGAAAGAAGTGAGGAGAAAGGAATGATGAAGATGATGAAAAGGAAAGAAATCGATTTGGATGATGTCAGCGATGAATTGCATGATTTCTCCCTTTCTTCTCCTGCTAGAAAGATGCGCAGACTGGTATTATTCAAACTTTTCTCTCTAAATTTTTCTTTTTAGATGGAAATTATATCTATTTTTTCAATTAGGTCTTTCGTTTAATTTATTTTATGTAATACAGAATGCTCAGTTGCCGCCTATCATGGAGGAGGAAAGGGAACAGATGGTTTTTGGTGCGGAAACATCAACAATTCCTGAAGTGCTAACACCAGCTATTCCTGAAGAGAAGGCTATTGTTCTCTACAAGCCTTTCTTACAGTCTCCTACTTCTTCCAGTCTTTCGGTTTCTTTAGACTTAATATACGGCTTTAAAAGTGAGCGAGCTCTCAATCCGTGTTCTCAATTCTCAATTCTCAGTTCTATTGTCTCTTTATAGTTTTATTTGCATGATTGTTTGGATGTTGGCTGAAATTTAAACATATTATCAATAATTTATTGTTAATTGGATTCATTAAATAACTGATCTTGAAGATTTTACTAAAATCTTCTAATTTACTACAATCCATCCTTTGTGCAATTCAGTATGGTTTTATTGTCATAGATTTTACGATTCTACAGATATTAAATGGTTGGAATGCTGGATTCAATTTTTTGGTTGTTCAGTTGCTAAGCTCACATAGCTGACTTAAGCTTGTTTGATATTGTGGTGTCATGGCTTTTTAAATTATAGCTTTTTCATTCGAAAGCTCATGTAAAATTGTAAAGGTCCCATAAAAGTGAGTTTGCTGTCCTTTGAATGCACAGCACAAGCACTACAAAACCAAATAAACCATTAATGACATTATAATTTAGCCAGCATCGAATTGTAGCTCCATTCTTGCGTTTTTAAGTAATGTGTTTTGAGAAGTAAAAGAAATAAAGTTGTGTAGATGATCTAATATTGCGGAAGAAGCATGTTGATTCATATTCTGTTTAGGTTGTCTTTTATTCATCTACAACAAATGAAGCTTGTTTAGTTGCTTTACACAGTTGTCATTAATTAGAACCTACTAAAGTTACTTTTTTCCTTCTAATTTAAGGTCTGATTTGTAAATGACTGCTACAGAATTCTGGTACATACATTGATTAGATTTGGCGCGAGATTGTTTATTCTTACTTGCTGATTATATTTTCCATGATTTTGTTTTGTTTCCATGTTGTACAGAACAATTTCTTCAGGCAAACCATTCTGGGAATGTGAAATTGGCAGATGATGAAGAAAATTTTCATGACGAGAACAATGTAAATGCAAGCAACAGCCTAGCTGTTGTACCCTGGGTTCCTTCTCAGTTTCAGCTTCCTCTCAGCTCAGGAGTCAATGGTCCCCAAATGGGGGCTATGGAGATCACAGAGTCAGATGACATCGGAGAAGCGACCATGGATATTGAAGAAAATAATCCATATGAATTTGGTGGAATGAGGGAAAGTGACAGCTTAAATCAATGGCAACAGCAGCACTGCATGATGTCCCAGCTTCCTCAAAGCACTTCAGCTCCCATCAAGTGGTTCCGGTAAAATGTATTCTTAGTAGTTGAGTAAATATTTCGTTCATTTTGTAGTATTGCTATTTTTTGGAGTGCAAGATGGGAATGCTTGATGGAATAAAAATGGGAATCATCCTTAGCAGTTCTGTTTTGTTGGTGGAAGTGATGTAGAATCTATGTTTTTGGATGATTAGCTGCTTGTGATTTAGTATATTAAAAGGTGGTAGAATTAGTGTAATTCCAAAAGAAATGTTGATGTAATGTTAAGCAATGATGGAAATCCTTTTATCAAGAAGAACAGATTATGATTTGGATTTGATAGGCATGTATGCTCATCCAGTAACTTATGGTGGTTATATATGCATTTATCACCAATTATGGTCAATGATAGTTATAATGAGAAAGAGAAAGGGAGAAGAGGGCAAAGAAAAAGGGGATTTAATAAAAATAAATAAAAAAAACACTGTTTAAAATACGAATTTAAAAATATTCACGTAACAAAAAGTCATTTAAAAATAACTTGTATCACTTTTTATAAAAGAAATTATTTTAGTATAAAATATTTCTTGACTAAAATGTTTTTATTATTTGTTTAACCCTCTCTTTTTAGGAAAAATCTAAAATTTACTTGTACTATTTTTTATTTTATCAACACATCATCAATTCCTCTCACGTACCAATTTGACGAATAAAATAAAGTTTGTTTTTCATTTTTTTAATAAATTAATTATTATTAATATATTTTGTTTAAAAAAAATTGAATGAGTTTTTATTAATGATTAGTTGATGGGTTTTGATGGATTTTGATGATGAATGTTTATAAGAAAAATTGATCAATGACAATATTTTTGTGATCGATGTTTGTAAAACAAATTGTTCTTGTTTATTTGATGATTATGGATTCATTTATTGTTGGATTGGTTAGGGTTTTTTATTAAAATAAATAGCTATCTAAATATTCATTCAGAGGTGTGTTTGCGCACCTCAGAAGTGCACCTATTTTCAAGGGGTCGAAAAATTTTTAAAATTTATTTTAACTATTGTTTATAATAATTTGAATTAACATATTAGTATTATTTATTTATACTATATTTAAAAAATTTTAATACTAAAAACTTCATTTAAAAAATATTTAAATAGTAACAAAATATTTAATTAAAAAAATAAATTAATTCACAGGTTTAGTCAATGTTATTTAATTTTAAAACAATATTTACTTACAATTAATAATTTAATTAATATTTGTAATAAAATAAATATTAATAATAATATATTCTTCTTATTATTATTATTTAGACAATATTTAATTAAATAAATTAAATAATCTTCATAAATTTATTTAATTATGACGAAATGTTTAATGAATGTTATAGGCATCACTTAATTAATTTAATTAAATTATTTTCACAAGATTATATTAATTTAATTAAAAAATTATTTAAATAAACTACATTTTTCAACAACATTATTGGTAATAATGTGTTAACCAACTAAGTTAATTAAAAAAATAAATACATAAAAAATGAATAAATTAATTAAAATTAATATTTATTTCATAATATTGTATTTATTTAGACAATATTTCATTAAAAAATTTATTAACAATATTATTTAGAATCTATTTAATTAATGTTATAATAACTATTTAAATAATGCTAAAACTTATTTATACAATGTTTAATAATATAAGAATATTTAAGCTAAATATATTTAATAATCTTTTTAGATTATAAAGAAGTGTTCAAAATTATTTAATAGATATTATTTAAATGTATATATAAGGAATATAATTTTTTTATAGGATTGTAGTAAATTAAGTGATATATTTGCTTAATTATTTGTTATATTTTTTATAATTATATTTGTCAATAATTTATAATATGAGTTTGTATATTTTGAACTATTTAATGATACTAATTTAGAGATATATTTTAATCATAAATTAATGAATAAATATGTTTAACAATATTTAATAATATCTGTCATATAAGTAGCGATGTTTACATTAATTAAAGAGAAAAGAGGAGTGTTATTTAGAGGGTAGTATGATATCGTTGTCACACTTACGCATTATTAAATTGATAGGAGAGAAGTTGACATATATACAACAAATACTGTTCGGTCAAATATGCCTAGGATTTTTTTTTAATATATATTTATATCTCTTAATTTTAATAAATATAGTATATAATATGATCAAGCACAAAGTTGAGACTAGCTCTGAGACAAAAGAGGTGATGTGATTTGCTATTGGAGGTAGTCTTACCAAATTTAATCGAACGAGTTTTGCACTCATTATGAGATTAAAATTTAGCATATATTCGACAATTGAATCACAGAGTGACCGACTCAGAGACTTGTATTTTTGTAAAAGATCCTCGATTATATTGCAAATGATTCAAAAGATTTACACTGAGCTTGACTTTAGGATAATAAATGACCTAGATGCAGTCAAGCTATCATTATATTTGTTACTGGAGAGAAAAATTTTGAGAAAAGATTTTAGATATCAATTAAACATATGGCTATTGTGCATAATCAATGATTTATATCAATTTAACTGATATCCATAGAGTTTTGTATCTTGGATATACACATTGCAATCATTATACAATGTGTTAACAAAGGAAGTTACTGGTAATAAGAGAAAAGTAGTTTCATACAATCTAGGGATTACTTAAATGCATTTCAGATATAATAAATTGATTATATCTAAAGCAATTTAGCAAGTAATTTTTCTTATGATTGCTTTCCTGTACTATTATAATATTCATAATTAAAATAAT
>JAWDEX010216428.1:0-10227 GCA_035221805.1 Trichilia hirta
AATCTGATAGATTATCGTTATCTATGACTTAATCAGGAGCAACAAAATTATCCTATAAAAAAGAAAAACAATCATTAATATAATTTTTCTTTTAACAACTATTAAATACTCTTTTTGTTTTAGTTTAACACTTTAAATAATGATATATTTTTATAGTATAGAAAAAGATAAAATAATAGTAATATTTATATAGGTTAACTTGGCTATTAAATATAAAAGTTAAAAGAAAAATAGTAAACACTTGAATTGTTAAAATTAACCTAATAGTTTATCAAATTAGTTTGAAATTAAATAATAATAAATGGACATATTATTATCAAGATTCGACGCCTCGAATTGGAATACAAATTTATTAAATAAAATTGTAAAATATTTTAAAATTTAAACTACATATCATTATCATCAATTTGACACCTCGAGTTTTATTTATAAAGTATAAATAAAATTTGAAATTTTTAGTAGGATAAAATTGAGTTATGATAGTGTAAAGTAAAGGAATTAAAGTAGATAAGACTAATATCTTGACTATACAATAACTTCCACCACCGACAATGTGCTAGACATTAGAAGTTTCGTAGGCTATGCTGAGTTCTATAGACAATTCCTAAAGGATTTTTCAAAGACGGTGCAGCCATTATGCATCCTACTTAAGAAGGATGTAGTTTTTCTATTTGATAAAGACTGTTTGATAGCATTTAATGTGAGTAAGGTGAAATTGGCACGGACTTGTCATGGTTCCACCGAATTAGGGTGAGCATATGAAATAATGTGATGCGAGTGATTTTGTAGTAGGTACAGTGCTTGTCCAAAGAAGATATAAGATTTTTTAAGCAATTTCTTATGAAAGCTGGATGTCAAATGAAGCTCAACTCAATTATACTACTATAGAGAAGGAAATGCTAGCCATAGTGTTTGCAATTGAGAAATTTAGATCGTATATTTTGGGTACAAAGGCTATAGTTTACACCGATCATGTAGCTATCTATTATTTATTTATTAAGAAAGATTCTAAGCCTCATTTGATTTGGCGAATTCTTTTACTCCAAGAGTTTGACATGGAGATCTATAATAAGAGTGGGAGCGAGAACGTAGTTGCTGATCATTTGTCACAATTGAACTCAAAGAAGTTGCAGAGTAAACCATTCGGGAGACATTTTTAGGAAGAAGTATTTTAAGTGTCAGCAAGCAATTACCATGGTATGTGGATCTGGTCAATTATCTTCCGTGCGACATTTTGCCTTCGGACTAGAATTATACTGAAAAAAAAAGGGTTTTGCATGATGTGAAGACTTATTTAGGGGATGATCAGATTTTGTTCAAGGGAAATGTTGATGGAATTATAAGATGTGTGCCAGATGAGAAAGTACAAGACATACTCAAAGGTTGTCACTCATCACCCTTAGGGGACATTTTGGGATATCGAGAATTGTAGCCCATATATTACAATCCAAATTTTATTAGCTAATATTGTTCAAGGATTGTTTCCACTTCGTCAAAAGGTGTGATCGGTGCCAAAGGCTGGGAAGCATTTCTAAGAAGAATGAGATGCCATGAACGATATTTTAGAAGTTAAATTATTTGATATTTATGGTATTGATTTTATAGGTCCATTTTCCTCTTTATTCGGTCTATAATAGATCTTATTGCCTGTGGATTATATTTTAAATTAGTTTAAAGCCATTGCTACTGCAATAAATGATACGAAGGTTGTGTTGAAAATTTTACAAAAGAACATCTTTACCAAGTATGGAACACTGAGAGCAATAATTAGTAATAAAGGCTCCTATTTTTGCAATAAATTATTTAATGCCTTGCTTGCGAGATATGGAGTTAGACACAAAATAACACTTGCCTATCACTCTCAAATGAACGTGCAAATGAAAGTGTCCAACTGAGAAATTAACCAAATCCTTGAAAAAATTGTCAACACAAACAAGAAGGAGAAGTCTTTAAAGTTAGATGATTTTTATTGGCATATAGAATGACTTTTAAAACTCCAACTGGAATGTCCCTGTACTAGTCGGTGTTTGGAAAGGCTCGTCATTTACTAATAGAGTTGGAGTATTGGGCATTTTGGTCCATCAACAAGCTAAAGTTTAATTTGAAGGCTTTTAGATAACAAAGGTTATTGCAGCTCAATGAATTGAAAGAGTTTCAAAATGAAGCTTTTGAGAATTCTTGAATTTATAAAGAAAGAATAAAGCGTTGGCATGATAGAAACATCCTTCACTGATCTTTTAGTGCAGGCTAAAAGGTTTTGCTATTTAATTCAAGGCTCAGATTATTTCCCAAGTCAAGACGGTCCGAATCCTTCACCGTAAAGAAAGTCTTTCCATTTATTGCATTGGAATTGGATAATGGAAATTGAGGACTGTTTCATGTAAATGGATAACGCCTTAAATATTTCTATGAAAAAGAAGAGATGAGACGAGAGGACCTAAAGTTGGCCAATTTTGAGTGAGCAAACAGGGCCAAGTTCAGCTAGGGACATTAAATCAAACGGTAATTAAGAGGCAACCCAACATGTTTCTTTTTTATTATGTTTGTGTTATTTTTGCGTCATTTGTTTGGGTGAAAGTGGTTTACATTTGATGATCTATTTTCTAAAGTTAAGTTGTAGGAATTGAAGTTCCAATGATCAACAAGAGTAACAGAGCAGCAAATGTCAGAATAACAAAATTATCCAAGAATTTTTCGCTGCAGCAAAACTCAAAGTGTGATAAATGTACGGATCTCTTTTGCTACACTCCGTGAACTAAATTTCCCTACTTTATCCTTGCTGCAGTAAGATTTTCTTCACTACGGGGAAAAACCACGCCAAGAAATTTTTTTGAAATTAGATTTATCCTGCTGTAGTGGGACACCTTTTCTACAAATACCCACCTTTCACCCAAATTAAAATCTACTTGTCCTAATTTTTTTGAAGTGTACAGGACTTTTAAAATTCTTTTGTCAGTGCATTCCTAGCCCTCTAATTTTGATGAAGAACCAACAAAGCAATGGAATATAATTCATTACTCCTTAAGTTCTTCTTATGAACAATTTCCATTCTGTTGCGAGAAATTTAGACATATTAGTGGCTTGCAAGAGTTGAAAAATTTTATTAAAAGAATGGATGTTTGTGTAACAGTGTAGAGAATTGGTGTTTTTAGCTCTATGGTTTGGAGACTCGAGAGTTCGAAAAGGAAAATCATCAGGAGTCATTGGGGGTTTACAAATTTCTATGAAACTATCTCTGGAACATATTTCGGAGAGACAAAGGAGAGAATCCAAAAAGTTTTAAGATTCAAAATTCATATCAAAAGTTGCTTTTGTATGGTTTCAAGAGTCACTGAAGAAAAGGTCGGGTATTAGATAGAGGAGGATAGAGTTTGATCTTGATGACTATATGAGAAATTCTGACAAATTACCAAGAAAGGATGGACTTATTTTTGCAAACAACCTAAAATAGCTTTAATAACCTTAGTTTGGGAGTTTTATGTGAATGCCAAGGAAACTCCTAAATGCTAAAGAGTTTTTAGTAAGAGGGAAACAAATTAATGACAGTCCTGAATCAATCCACTGACTACTTAAGACCCTGAAGTTAATGATGAGCTAAAAGCTTTGTCCTAATTAGTTCCCAATAAAGAGGCGAATAGAGTATTTTATAAGAAACAATTTGGATAAGGGTGAGAAAAGAGCCAACAACCTTTAAAATTGGGTATTTGATTGCCAAAAAGAAAGTTTGGCATCACTTTATTTGTTCTCGCCTTAATCTAACATCTCACACCTCTAAGGTGAATAAGAAGAGAGCTCTTATGTTATATGGGATAAAGATGAGCAAGACAATTAATATGGGAGCTTAGATTTCATTGAACATAAACTTTTAAGTTAACACTTTTATAGTTAGCTTATTTTTCCCATTATTAATCACTAAGCTGTTAATAATAAATGAGGTGGATACTACGTGACAAGAGATCTTTCAACTCAAGGCAACTATCAATACTGAGATTATTGATACAATAATGAAGGTGAAAATCAAACAGAAAGTAGAACCGTCATCATCAACACCACTACAGCAACAATAGATAGGGCATTCTTCTACCTCAACTTCACCTAGTGAGGTAGCAACATGTAAGAGAAAGAAAAAGATGCTAAATCGAAAGTTAAACAGATATCAGTAGCATTTCATGAACTATTTTAAGGCCCTTAGTAGCATGATTCACCAGGTAGTGTCAGGACAAGGGATGGATACTCAATGGTTCCTTACCATTTGACCAATCCCTACATCAGACCCAGAGTAGGAGGAGGCAGTAGCAAATGATGATAATAAGGACAAGGAAGCAGATAATGCCATATATAGCTCAAAGTTTGAGCTGAGTGCACTCTCGCCTCCCTGGTATAATTTTGAAGATTTTATAGTTCATTAGTATGAGTATCAAGGACTATACTCAGTTTAAGTTTGGAGGATCTAATCTTATATCTATGGTTTTCTTTGGTTATTATCCTCTGTGAGTTAGATTAGTCTTTTCTGTCAATGGAACTATTTTTTTTAAGACTCTTGTTGGATGGTTTACTTTTCTTGTACTTTAAAACTTCAATAATTTTAGTTTATTATTTGGGATTTTGTCGTTTAATTATTAGTGTTATCTTTTGCTAAAGTTATATGGATGTGGTTAAATTTTATTGTGATTGTTTGTGAATTTGTTGAGTGGGGTATGCTTGGGTGTATCGATTAATTAAGCGATAAAATCTTTATCCTTCTCATTGATATCCAAATCTTATGAATCGTTTAGGTTTTAATATAAAAAAGATTTTTTTTGTCAAACTAGGTAAATTTGTGCATGCCTTAAGAGAATTTATGTGAATTTATAGTCGAGGGTAGTTGACATGACATTTCAAAACTTGCATTAAGCTCTTAAATAGAATAAATGTGAGACATAAATAAATAAAATTATCCACTCCACTGTTTTGTAGCCTAATAACTAAGGGTTATTACACCAAAAGTGTTAATTATCACATAAAATGGTGAAACGAAGTATGAGTTTGCCAAGAAATCTAGGCAATCTAATAGGTTTATTAGTTGAGGGTATGCATTTCTAAGATGGGTACCATCACATAAGAAAGCCAAATTAGAGCCTAGATATGAGTAATAAATGCTTTATACAATTAATAATAAATAACTATCTTGCTTGTGTAATAATAAAGATTTTTATGAGAGAATTTGAAATGATGTAAGTGCCCTTGGCTATAAATTTACGTAATTAGTACCAAGGCATTTATTGTTAATCAATGTAATTTTAATGCATGATTAATTACACATAAAATCTCTTTGACTTTTGAGTTAGTTATCCATGATTTGGTCATCAAGCATTTTACGGCCTTGATTGGTGAGAATTGTTGTGCTACTTGATTGTTTTTTGTGCATGTTTTGAGTGTTTGTTACTTGGGACATGAATTTTATAGGTATATTATCTAAAAACCTTCACAAGTCTAAACTCGCCCACTAGGGACATCTTAAGAGTTTAAAGGCTTATTGCATATGCAAAATGCAACTATAATGCCAACAAAAGTGAGTGAGGTTTTATTTTATGTGATTTTTCATTTGATTTGCTCAGAAATAGCAAATACTAAGTTTGAGGGAGTTTGATGACTTGATTTTTAACAATTTATTCTTGCTAATATTCATTTGATTTCAAGGCCTTCCAACAAGTTCGCTACAGCTTGATTTTCCAGCTGCAGCACCCTAGTTTCTAAAGGCATTCTCGTTGTAGCTAGAAATAGTGAAGATTCTAACATTAAGTGTCCTAAAATCATTTCTTATAAATAAGATACCAAAGATTTCATACCAAAGGGGAGACAGCCATCATAACTTACTAAGATAAAGTTCCTACATCAATTTGGAGAGAGAAATAAAAAGAAACAAGTGATATCTTGAGGATTACAAAAGAGGAAAAGCACTTTGCAAAAGAGGAAGCCGATTCTTAAGAGTTTGTTTATTCTTTCTTATTTTCCTTTTGGAAACGATGTTCACATCTTTGTTATTTCTTGTTTTCATGTTGAATAATATGAATGGCTAGAGTCTTATGCTTAGAGGATAGATGAAGCTCTTGTGAGTTATGTTCAAACACTAGTATTGTTATTAATGGAGTTTCTATTAAATCTATTTGTCATCCTTGTGTTTAATGCTTTGAATTTACTTGGCCATTAAATTGAATAATTATTAATGCGTAAATATAATAAATGAGGAGAAATTTGTACATTTAACAGAAGGAATCACAACTTAGAAATTAATTCATTGGAAAATGGTCAAGGACTAGGCAGTACAAAAGGTTGGTTCTTAACGAGTGTTTAATTAATCTAATTGAATAGACATATTAATTAGAATAATTATTCACATTATTTTATTAAGGTCTCAAAAGAGGAAGTGAAATGACTTTAAAACACGCTAATAGATTGATTAAAATGAAATTGTGCCAATACACAGAGACAAACATAGTGAACATGAGTGGATTTGAACCCCTAAGCTTAACATTTTCATACATTAGTTGTTTAGTTAAATTGCTTACCTAGTAAATTTAGTTAAATTAATTTAAATTTAAAATTATTTGTAGCACTTTCCTTAGTTTAGATAAAATTTAACTATTTTAATCGTGGTAACTAGCTTGTATATTTAATTTATCCTCGTGGGATTGTTATTGTACTACCATTTTACTACAAAATGCGACACCGTGCACTTGCAATATTTTTATGTGTTCGTGAATATGGGTCAGTCACTTTCTTATCTTAGTTTAAAATTTTAATTAAATATATGTATCATGTAAAAAAAAATTAAAGATACATGTACACACTTTTGAATTACATGTCACTGACGAAGATGCAACAGTTTGGCGGCCACCCCCATGCCTCTTATAATTAAGTGAATTTTTGATTCTGGAGAGTTGTAGGACACATTCAAACATCAATTACAATGTAACATGAATATATTTGCATATCATACATATTCCATTGGCACCAAAACAACCATTTTCAAAGTTAACATAATTAATTATTTAATTCAATTTTAATGTGTATAGTTAACACAATAAAGCCAAAGAGAATACGACATTTCCATGCATATTAGATATGTCAATCATTAATCAAAGATTTGAAGAATTTAAAATTAATCTAAGGAGTACATTGGATATTGAAGAGCAAGTGGGAAGAATACCATACATTCAGGTATATTGGTATTGTTTTGACATTATCTATGTAATCACATATAAGAGATTAATTTATGCAAAAGAAATTAATTTAAGATTCCAGCAAAAAATGGGATTATAATAATGAAGAAATTAATTATGATTGTACAACTTTATATATATATATATATAAAGTTACGATCAACAACCCTAATTTTTTACACGATTTTAAATTATTAAATTACTTTTTTTATTTATCGAAATTACATCTCATATATGCATTGATTATATATGTTAAATTAAATTTTGACTATTAAAAATATATTAATTTAACAGTTAAAAACTTTTAACAATTTATGTATAAAATATGGTCTCCTAAATCTTGTTTCTATACAATTATTTATTAGTCCATTTTCTGTTGTGGAATTTCAGAAAGTCTCGGAAACGACACTATTTTACATAAATCACAATCGTTTCGAAAGAATTTTCTACAATATTGCTCAAGTCCCCATTTAATAACATACACAGGACCACACCTGCAAATGCATATAAATAGTTGAATGCGCAAGTTATTTGAATGTGAACCCTTCCATGAATAGGATAATGCTTAATGGAAAAGGTCAAAATTGTCTCTCCCTGGCTAGGGTCAAAATTGGAAGAGGTCAAAATGCCTCATAGAATATAATGCCTAATGCTACCACAAAATCATTTAGGACGTCGACATGCCATCGGCAAAAGCCCTTCATTACTCAAATCATTGAAGTTTTGCTCAACACAAAATAGAAAAAATATATATATACGAAATTTCTTTAGAAATATCAATTAAATTATTCTTAATATATTCTCTATTTTCGATATTAGTTACAGACGATTCTCCCTTATCATTAATGACTCAAGGTCACCATAAAAAGAGATGACGCGAATCCTTACATAAATGTAGATTAATATTAACCGGTCTAATATATTTATTTTTATTGGTGAAAATTCAAAGATTGCTAGCGTGTAATCTAACAATGAACTCAATGTTATGTTATTCAAAATAAGCCTATAAAATTCACTTAATATGATGGCTAAGAAACGATCTATGTATAAGTCTTATTTAAAGTTATTCTTTCTTATCATGTAAATATATTTTTACATTCATTGAACAAAAAGTTTATCACCCATATATTTATTACAATAATTAACACCTACTCTAAAATTAATTTGATTAAATGATGTCATCGAAACGTATTTTTCATGTAAGACTCATTTATTTATTTATTTATTTATCCTTAACTCACTTTCAAACACATAGTATGGTAAAGAAGAACACTAAAACAAAATTTTTGGGATGAATTAAAAATTGTAAATGATTTAAAGTCTATTAATGGTATCTAGAAGATTAGAATAAGGACAAAGATTAGGAGGACAGTAGGTTGGATTCCACATTTTCTCCGCTGTTTTTTGTCGACTTTGTATGTCGTTTTACAAATCTTCCGAACTACCGAAGGAAGACTTGAATCAAATATCTGTATATTCTTTTAGAGTCTTAAAGATGGAATTGAAAACATCGAAATGTTTTATTGGCCTAAGATACTAAGAATCTAAACATATACCCAACCTAATTTCCATTCATATCTATCTGATCGGTCTATAAAAATTTTGAATACTCTACTGGATAAGGATATGGGGGGGATTTGCTTGAATTAAATTAAAATTACCAATTTTAATTAGTTAAAATTATGAAATCCAACAACTGATACTTAAAATCAAAAAATTATATTTAGCGAGACAACTCAATAATCATAATCATTACTGAATTGGATAAATGAATAGATTCATGTAATTTAATACTTGATATTTAAAGTTAAAAAAGTTATATTTAATGCGATAATTTAATAATTATATTTATTATTGAATTAGGTAAATGAACATATGAAAATTTATTCATAGAATGAATTAATTCAAAATTTTAATTCATGAAAATTCCCACCTTCTATATATAATTATTAGTAATTAAGATTGAGTAATTATTAGATTAAAGTTTTCTCGATCTTAATAATAAAATTATATATTAAATATAATTTCTCAATCATTTAATACAGATATATTTGTATTACAAATATGTGGATCTTATATATGTTTGTTCAAAATTAAGAAATTATTGAAAAATACATTATCTTAAAAGTCCATATGATAAATTAGTAAAATCTCAACATTAATATTGATTAAAATTCAAAGAAAAGGATGTTATATAGAACAATTAAAAAGAAAAGGAAAAATCTCCTCTCTTCCCCTCCTTGTAAGCTTTTTTGGTTCTATTCCCATGTAATGACACAAAGGAATTTATATGAATTATTCCCATGCCCACCTACTCCCATAAAAGGCTGAACCATGTTCTTGTTTCTCTCACTAATTAATGCCCTAGGTTCATTAGCTTTGTATTTTTGCGTCCTGTCTGTCTCTTTCTCCTATGGAGGACCTTAACGATGAAGAAGAGTTTCTGAATCTCAGCCTAGCCGTTGTTGCAGATTCCCGTGGAGACAGGAATAGTAGAAAGAGAAAGAAGTTTACAACTAGGGTTTCCTTTGACCCTGTCAATTATCACGAATACCAAGGCTGCTGTGACGGAAAAATATTCAGGCTTCTTCAAAAGAGAGAACAAATGTTAAAGCTAGACAACAAAAGAAAAGAAGTTGTTGAAGATGGAAAAGGCATTCATTTGATCCATTCGCTGCTGATAACAGCAGCTGCTGTTGCCGAAAACAAAATCGAATTGGCTTTAGAGAATCTAACTGAGCTGTATCAATGCGTTTCATTAACCGGAGATTCCGTTCAAAGGGTTGTCGCTTATTTTTCTGACGGCCTGGCCGCAAGGCTACTCACAAGAAAGTCTCCGTTTTATGAGATGATCATGAAACAACCAACGGATGAAGAAGAGGTCTTAGCCTTTACAGATCTCTATCGGGTTTCTCCATATTTTCAGTTTGCTCATTTCACTGCAAATCAAGTCATCATTGAGGCATTTGAAAGGGAGGAAGAGAAAAACAACCGGGCATTGCATGTTATTGATTTCGACGTCTCG
>JAWDEX010216439.1:0-10227 GCA_035221805.1 Trichilia hirta
TCATAGGTTAAATTTTTATTTTTGAACTTAAAATATAATTTATGAGCCTAAATAAATTATTAGGCCCAAAATCTATTTTTTGAACTTAAATTCCACCTAATTTCAATTTCAATTTATAAATCAAATTTTTATTTAATTTTTATTTCAACTTGGTTTAAATAATACCCATAAAAATATGGGATATTACAGTTGTCTTGTCCTACATTTAAGTGGTATGATTCTCCACCTTCCTAAATCAATAATATCTTTTGAAGAATGTAATTTGACATATTTGCGTCTATATGATTGGCTTTAAGTTAGAATCTGGTTCGGTTTTGGTCTGGCCAACCCATAAAAACTCAATTAAAAATTAATAAAAATCCTCTTAAAGCTTAAACGACTAGGTTATTTACAGTTTTAACGTTTTCTACGGAAATAATATTTGTATATCTTATAAGAGTATTAAATATATGACAAAATATTATATTAAAAAATATTGATTTCAAAAAAATTTAAATAATAACATGTCTATAAAATTGATTTCCAACCTTTGGTTGTTATTAGGATGATATAATTTTGAAACTATAGTTGCTATAAAGCTAAATTATAAATATTGTTATATTTTAAGATAAAGCAAAAAAAATTGCTAGAACTCAAAGTTAGAACCTCATATCATAACTATATTATTATTATAATTAGTATTATCATTATTTTGATGAATAATGTCTCAATAGCTTTCTTTCATGAATTTCGTATTAATTATTGCCAATTCATTATCGACAAATTCATCAGTAATATTGTTTTTTTCATAAAATTGTTTCGTTTAAAATTGTGATACTAAAAACAACATAACAAAAAGAGAATCAATTATATTTCATTTTATCTTAAACTTTACAATACATTTCTTTATCAATAAAAAGTGAATGATTAAAAGGATAATAGTTCAAAAACAATACATAAATGAAAATTCATTATGATCATTTGGATAATTATAACAGTCATTAATTTTAATGACTTATTAAATCTCATAAATAAATAAGTAAATCTTAGAACATAGTTGGATATTCGAAACTATCTTCAATATTTTCATTTGATTCTTGTTACATATATTTTTTAGGCATAGTAGGTAAAATATTTTCATTTGATTCTAATTACATATATTTTTACAACTGGTCCGATGAAATTATTTTCAATTTATTATTTTCTTTTGGTAGATTCCTCTTTTTCAGCGGATTATGGGATTTTCCATAAATACATTATAGAAAGAGAGTCAATTACAAATTGCATTATTTATGCATGTGGCCAATGGTCTTGTTCAATAAATGGTCTCCATGCAAATAAAAAATATGCACAACGTGATAATGTTTATTCATAATTTAGTGGACCACGGGAACAACATCACTTTCAAGCACACAAGAAGATTATGTTTAGAACAGCAAATAAAATAAACAGAAAGATTAATTGCCACCCATGGGACCAAGAAAATTATTATTTTTATTTTTTTCTTATATTAATTTATACAAAAGTATTTAAAACAAAATTTATATTTCTAACATTATGAAGTTTATGCAGCTCTTGTGGTTCACAAAATAATTAATGAAAATTATCACTTTACTTTGGTTAAAAATAAATAATGATGTTTCAAATTTAGCCAATTGTAATGTTGTCCAATTGTAATCAATTCAGCAGCCAAAATTTTAATTTTTTTTTTTTTTCACACTTCGAGGCCATTCAATAATATGTACTTCCTCCGTAAGCATCAATCTGAAATGTCGATTTTTGTAATGCATGAACTGCATGCAGTAAAATGCACATGCATGAACATAAAATTATTATAAAATACCCTTGCATTCAAACAACAGGATTCACATCACACGGATATAAGGTGACATAAGTTAATACTCATAAATTTATTTAATTAAATATAAGAATACCCAATTTATATAAAAACAGTAAATATTTTATATATGATTGCTCCCTAAATATTGTTAAATACTCATCTCACTCTCTCACATTTTATTATATAGTGCAGGAGAAGTATAAGGTATGTTGAACTAAAAGAAATTCACTTGTATAAATATCAAGTATTCGACTCATTTATGTATTTTGATCCACTGAAAAAAAAATTATATTAAAATATTTTTAATCATTTTACTCGATTAAGTTTGTATTGAAATATAATGTATTTAAATTTCTGGTTTGACATCATGATTATTTTTAATTTAAGTTAAATCATATACGTTGAATTGTATTAATTTGGATTTGATGTACAAATGCTTTGCATGTTTTGAAGTGCATTCCAAATTGATAAGACGTATTTCGACTATTCGCCATGATTCACATGTACGGATTCTAGAGTCGGACACGACAATTTAAGATCAAATTTAAATCATCATTACAAGTTTTTAATTGAAATTTAAATTAAAATAATAATATATGTATTATTTTATTTTTTTGGTTGTACGATTCCTCGATAAAAAACATACATATCTTGAAAAGCAAAAAGAAAAGTGTTAGGTTTTTAAATGGGTACGTTTGTAAATAAATTAATTAAGAATATTTTGTAAATTTATTTTATTAATTTTTTATATTTTTAAAATTTAGACAAAGGGTAAAAAAATTATTTTTTTAAGCAATATGCGTCTTAAAAATTCTATTAAAAAATTTAAGCAATATGCTTAGGACATCAGGGAATGTAACTAATTTAATTTTTATTTTAATTCCTATTTTAAATATATAGGTAATTAACCACTAAAAAAAATTAAAATGGTAGAAATAATGGTATTATTCAGTGATTGAAAATAATATTACAAATCATCCATCACCCCCTTTTTTTCTCATAATGCTAAATTTAAAAGTCTCAGGTATATACTTGATGCACTGTTTTAATACTTATGTCCACTAGAATAATTGAAAGGCAATAAGATTTGTATTATTTTATAAATTGTATTGTATTAATTTGGATGTAAAAGAGATATGTTTATTCTTATTACTTATTGAAATAATTGAAAAATATCTCAAAAAAATAGTTTATATTATTGTTTTGATGAAATAATTTGAGAAATAGCTCTAAAATGTTTGGTATTGATTATACATAGATCAAGTACTTCAAATGCTTTATAGATCCGAGAAGTATATTTTAGGATTTTGAATGTGTCTCGAGAGCTTGTAACAGCTGTTACGAATGAACACTATGGGTGATAGAATAACATCCTAAGTCATGTTATTACCGAAAGTCATTTTCCTAAATTTTTCTCACCTCAAGGTCAAAAATAACCCTTCATTGTGGCACATGTGAAATGTGAAACCCAAGTTAAGAATCCATTCTCCAAACATCTTCTTTTTAGCTACTGCCAACAAGAAGGTGCCTTGAAAATTAATTTCTTTGACTATAGTAGTGCTCTTAGGTATCTTAGTCCCTTATTTATTTAATTTTAAAGTCTTTCTTTCAAGAAATTCTTTCAAAAGTGTCCTTCTTTATAATAGTGAAAATATTTTAAATTTCACCTCTAGACTTTCATTTATATTGCTTCTTTTTTGTGGCCGCTTTTCACTATTTTTTCATTAACCTTCGATCCTTAACATGAAGTATTTTCCTTGTTATGATTCTTCTTGTTCAACTCTTTGGAATTTAAAGCATTTTTAACATCACTTATGGACACTGAAGATCTATCATACAATAAGGTATCTACAAAATAACGTATGACGGAGAAAGTGATGTCCATACTAAGAGGACTTGATCCTTGTCTTCTATATTCGTATCCATAGTCTCTAAATCTAACATTAACTTGTTAAACTTGTCAAGGTGTTCTATAGCTCTCCATTTTCTACTAAGTAAAATGCATACATCTTTTTTTTACCATGTATCTATCTTTAGACTTTTGTCAAATCCCTTTAGCTATGTTTTTTTTTTAAGATTTCTACTAAGACCTTGTCTCATAATGACAATGTTAAATATCTAACTTGTGCAAATTCACTTGTACGAATATCATGTGCTCGTCTCATTTATGTGTTTTGGTCCACTGAAAAAAAAAAAACTTATATGGAAAATTTTTTAATTATTTTACTCGATCAAGTTTGTATTGAAATATGATGTGGATGGATGGTTTTAATTTAAGTTAAACCATCATATATTGAATTGCATTTAATTTGGATTTGATTTACAAATGCTTTGCATGTTTTGAAGTGTATTCTAAGTTGATAAGATATATTTCAAGGATTCACCACGATCACCACGTGTATTGATTCCGAAAATCGGCCACGACAATTTAAGATCACCACCTTTATCATTTAAGGTAATGTTATTAATAAAATTAAGAAACTTGCTCTCATATTGGATCGCCGCCAATATTTAAAACATGATGTAATATTAGTCTCTTTCTTTTTTACGATGTTCTTTCATTCTTAATAACATTACCTTTTATGATTGATTTGAAATCTATATACATATGCATGCCCAGGAAACATAATGATATTAGTGTTGAGATATACGTGGCTTGGCGTTTTGCAATAATTAGAGATTTTTTGCATAAATTTGTATTGTTTCGTTAATAGTGATGATATTTATGAAGACATATTAAAAAAAAAAGATCAGTTGTATTTTACTTTGTTTTGTTATAAAACCTTATTACAAATTTTTTTATTAATAAAGAGAAAAGAAAGACTAAAAAACAATAATTTAAAAACCTACATAAATTGCAATACTTTTACTCCTAAGTGTTTAACTTGTTTTACTTTTAAATAAAAGCATTTGAAAAATCAACACTTTTATTTTATATTCTTATAATTTTAAATATTAAATAAATAATGAAATTTAAAATTTATTATAGTTATTTATATTATATAAAAGTAAACGTACATATTTTCAAATATGCATTATTTTATTTTTTTGGTTGCATGATTCCTTGGTAAAAAACATATATATCTCGAAAAGCAAAAGGAGAAGAGTTAGGTTTTCAAATGGGTATGTTTGTAAATAAATTAAGTAAGAATATTTTGTAAATTTATTTTATTAAATTTTTAGGCTTTTAAAATTTAGACAAAAGGTAAAAAAAATTATTTTTTTAAGCAATATCCGTCTTAAAAATTCTATTGAGTTAAAAAAATAAATTTAAAATAGATAAATTTAGACAATTAAGTATCAAGATTAAAAAAAAAAATTTTAAATTTTAAAAATAATACATGAAAAAAGTCATCATCAATTACTCTCAGTTTAGTGAGTCCAAAATGAGATTTACGACTTATTACTTTTAATGACTCATTAATCGGAGAAAGAGAGAGAGAGAGAGAGAGAGAAATGTAGGTCGAGTATGCAATTGTTATTCCTCATAATTTTTTAATTGTTTTTTGTTACAGTCCCAATTCTTATGTTATTAATCTCACTTATAACTCTCAACTTATAGTTTAAACTTTAAAAATTTGAAAAATATTATAAAATTCACAAAATTATAATAAAAAAGTTTAAAATAAGATATATTGCCATTTTTTTCTTTTTTAATCTAATATTTATTATTATCCTATTTTTACTTTAAACTTACCCGATACTCTTACTTTTTAGTGATATCCTCATAACTTGTAAGATTTAATTTGGTTTAATTTCAAATTTTTTAACAATAAAATAGAAAAATAAAAAAGCTTCTAATACTTTTTGAAAAAATTAAAAAAGAAAATATAGTATCAAATGAAATTAAAGGAGAAATGATAGTTAACCCGATTAAAATATTATAATCAAGAAGTTGGAAAACAGTGTACAGTGCCTACTAATTAATGAACTGTACGTAACATTACCTTATATCTATCGCCGCCAATATTTAAAACATGCTGTAATAATGCTACTTTTCTTTCTTGTACTGTTTTTTTTTTTATTTTCAATAATATTACTCTTCAATCTTAGAGGTATTTAAAAAAAAAATAAAATAAAATGAATTCTCAGTTGTAACAAAATCTCTCCTTATCAGAGCATCATGCTAAAAAACAGGAGAAAAATTGTCATGTGCTCTATAAAATTTTATACAAACTGTTATATATATAAACTAAAGTGATATAATATTATTTATTATTAAATGATCCACACTATTTATTTATATTAATTTCATTAATTTTATATTTTTTAACCAATTTATAATCCTACTCTATTAAGTAAACAATAATTTATACAAAAATTTTATATATGTAGTCCAGTTTTAAAAAATATTAAATTTTTACAAAGATTTTACCCATCAAATCGTTCGGCACAAGTCAAGGAGGGTAATTCTCAAAGCAACCTAATTACAAGTTAAAATTAAAAATTATCAGAGTAAAATAAAATTATTATATAAATATTATTGTTAACTTTGTAATCACTATTAACTAACTTTTACCCACTAATTTCTCATTGGTCATTAGAGTCTTAAAACAATCGGTTAAAGTGATTAAACAGTTGAGATATGAAAAGGAAATAATTGGCAGAAAGGAAATAAATTTTTAGAAAACTTTTAATATAAAATATTTTTAATTTAATAATTTTTTATTTTTGAATAAGATAACTTTTAAAAATAAAAAATTTAAAATAAAATCTTAATCATATAATATTCCTCACGTCATCTATCCTAAACACTCAAAAGATAAGGATGAAAAAAAATTATAAAATATTACAATGAACAAATTGAAGAAGACGTCGAGTGCAAGGACTCTTATCACTATACATATATTCATGACCTAAATGCAGGTGGCAATCAATAAAATAGATTTCAATAGTTCTTTAATTTTTCATGTGTTTCTTGCGACCTTTATTTATATTTTCTAAGAGAATGCATGATTCCTATGTATATTATATGTTTTGATAAGTGTAGTATAGTATAATAATAAATTTAGAAAGTGACAGCTTAATAAAAGTTAAAAAATCATGGGTGGATGTCTAGTCATATAATTGACTAAAAGAAATTATTAATTTTATTTATCTACTGTTTTTGTCAACTAATTTTTTTAATTAAGCTTTGTTATATGAATTTAAATAATAATTTTTTTTGCTTTTAATAGTAATTTACTTAGATTCGAACAGATGACCATGAGATCAAATCTATTCTAATATCATATTAAATTGATATTGATCAAAAAGATTAAATTTTAAGATAAAGTATAAATAATTGTATTTATGAATAAATCACACGAGTTTTGCATGCATGTTAATAGTAGAACAACGCTTACCACATAATCATCATATCCTTTGAGCTCCATCTCTCTATAAATTCAAACTCATCTCAATTAAATTCAACACATCAAAAGAATCCTCCGACAGAAGAGAAAAATGAAGACTTCACTGCTTACAACGCTTTCCTTCCTTCTTCTTCTCTTCTTTAAGAAACTTCTTCTGACTAGCTCAGCTTCTGACGAACCCGTATTTGACAGAGATAACAATGCGGTCAAATCCAACCTTAACTATTACGTCGTCTCATGGGTTTGGGGAGCTGGTGGTGGTGGCCTCGACCTCACCAACAGCAGAAACGGCCTCTGTCCGTTTGACGTCTTCCAACATGGTTCTGACTTACAACGGGGAACTCAGATAAACTTTGCCCCGTACGATAATTCTACCATTATCAGAGAATCCACAGACCTGAACGTGATATTCTCATACCGAAACGTCATCTGCAGAGAAATAGATCCTGCTATTTGGAAAGTTAGTAACTACGACGCTTCTAGAGGAAATTGGTTTATAGAAGCCAGTGGATGGTTCCAGAAAGGAAATCCTGGAGCTCAAACATTGCTAAACTGGTTTAAGATCGAGAAAGTTGGAGGGATAGGGATACCAAATGTGTACAAATTTGTTCACTGTCCATCTGTTTGTGAATTTTGCCCAAGGCTCTGCTACAGTATTGGGATTTCGGATGAGGGTCGGCGACTGGTTCTTCTTCCCAACGATGAATCGGCTTTCCGTTTTGTGTTGATTCCTGCCACGGAGAATCTACTTCGACTTAATTAATTAATTAATGCCCACCCTAGCTCTGTACTCCGATAAATAATGGACCGGGCTATTTTTAATTTAATCTTCATGATTAAATTAAATTAAATATAATAAATAAATAGCCTGTGATCCTTTGGATGGGCAGTTGTAATTGTCAATGTTTAAATGAAAGTTATTAATTTTCAATAATTTTTTTAAATTTTCGATATATTTAGATGATCCAATTTTTGTTTAAAGGATTTAAAGTATTGACAAATTCATCATTAATAACTTTTTGTGTGTGTGAGAATATATGAACGATTCCTTGTATATTGATGCTTAGGACATCAGCCAATGTAACAAATTTGATTTTTATTATAATTCCTATTTTAAATATATATAGGTAATTAATCATTAAATAAAAACTAAAATGGGAGAAATAATGATATTATTCAGTGATTAAAATTAATATTACAAATCCTTATTTATAAAAGAGAATCAATATTTAAAAGGATATGAATAATATCATAATTTTTGGCTTGGCATTTTGTATAATTAGAAGAGCCAGACAATTAGTGAATAGAAAGCAATGTATCATATGTGGCTCATCCATGGATTTAAGGATCAACATAAATTAATTGTCTCCTTGCAATTAATAGGATGAATAAGACAATTTTCATTCATTATTTCGTGCTATTATCAAAATAGAGTCATTGAAAAACAAATAACTCACAATCTCCTTTTGGACCCGAAAAATTAATAGTAATGGATGATGACTTTTTCAATGTATTGTTTTCTTTGTAGATTCTTTGTGTTTTGAAATTTTACTTTTCTTTTTGTTTGAATTTATTTATCATTTGTTTGAAAGTGAGGTTTTTAATTTGGTTCTGCCAAAAAGTATAAGGTATAATATAAACCATATGGTCCAGTATATAATAAATGAATATTATCTCTTTATACATCATATTCATTAATTTGCATGGAAACAATTTGTTTATATTGATTGTTAAGTCCATCGGACACATAATTGTGTTTAGAGATATTAAACATCACTTTCAAGCACGTGAAAAAATTATGTTTAAAACAACAAATAAATTCAAACAAAAAAGATAAGTAAAATCCAAAATATAAAGAGAATAATACATTGAAAAAAGTCATCATTCATTACTTGCAACTTATCAGATTCAAAATAAGATTGTAAAAATTTTTTAATGACTATATTAATTACTGACATTGGAAACCAATTCCCGGTTGAATTATCATATAACATTATGATAATATCACATTAACTTTCATATTTTTTAGAATATAAAATTATAAATCTTAAGAAGTAAATTCTTTTTCTCTTTTCCTTACTTTCCCTTTATCTAAAATGTAATTTCTGTTCAATAAATTGTGCGTTGTCATGCTAATAATTATCGAAGAGACACTCTCAGAGTGAACCGTCAACAATATTTAACAGATGCCATATATATATACACGAAAAGATCTTGGCCCCTAATCATTATTTAAGATCAAATTTAAATCGTCATTACCTTAATCATTTAAGCCAATATTATTAATAAAAATTAACTATTACAACTGCCCACTGAATGGATCACAGGCTATTAATTTATTATATTTACTTTCATTTAATCATAGAGTTTAAATTCACAATAGCCCGGTCCATTATTTATCATAATACAGAGCTAGGGCAGGCATTAATTAATTAATTAATCAACCCGAAGTTTATTCTCTGTGGCAGGAACCAACACAAAACGAAAAGGCAATTGATCATCGGGAACAAGAACTAGACGACGACCCTCTTCATGAGAAATCCCAATACTATTGCAGAGCTTCGCGCAAGATTCACAAACCGATGGACAGTGAACAAATTTGTACGCATTTAGTGTCCCCCCTCCGACATTCTCAATCTTAAACCAGCTTAGCAATGTTTGAGCTCCTGGATTTCCTTTCTCGAACCATCCACTAGCTTCTATAAACCATTGTCCTCTAGAAGCGTCGTAGTCACTAACTTTCCAAATTGGAGGATATGCTTCTATGCAGAAGACGTTTCGGTATGAGAATATCACGTTCAGGTTTGTGGATTCTCTGATAATGGTAGAATTATCGTACGGGGTAAAGTTTATTGGGGTTCCCCGTTGCACGTCAAGACCATGTTGGAAGACGTCAAAAGGGCAGAGGCCATTTCTGCTAAGGGTGAGACTAGGGATGAGCTGTACCCCAGTGGCATACTTAGCTATATAAAGCAAAACTTGTATTTAAAAGAAAAAATTTTAAAAATTATACAAGTATTGTTGGTAAGGGTTAGGGATGAGCTGTGCCCCAGT
>JAWDEX010216450.1:0-10227 GCA_035221805.1 Trichilia hirta
TTTTTTTTTTTTTTTTTTTTTTTTTTTTTTTTTTTTTTTTTTTTTTTTTTTTTTAACAAGAGGTCTATACATATTTGACAATAATCATTTTCAGCAGCCAAAGAAATCATTGCAAATGATCTAGTATGCATATGGAATCCACATGTATGGTTATATAAAATTCTGTAAAATCCCAATGACATATGTATGACACAAGAGTCAATAGAGCCTCACAAATTAACTAGAGCTGAAGGACATCAGACAGTCTTCCAACAGAACTATCAAGCTAAAAAGCCTTCCCATCACAAATTTTGAAATATAATTAACTGCAAAAAGCGAAAGCTATACCTTTTCCCATCACGGTTGAAAGCTAAAGCATTTATAGGTCCAAAGTGCCCTTTCACACCTCCAATTTCTTCTTCAAGAATCTACACGTGCAAAGTCATAGAACATCACAAATTGGACAAATTGAATCACTGCAATTTTTTATGAAATTTAGAATCATGAACTAAAATAATAAATCAACCTTATCAAAGAATTTTGCTTCAAACTTCCCCGCACGATGATCAGTTGTTGTGACAGCTGACGCATCTTGACCACCTCCAAGGACTACCTGAAAAGGACAAAAACATTAAAATCTTGATGAAAAGCCATAAAAGCATAAAATGAAAGAATAAATGAAACACAACAAATCATCTCACCATCCAGGAATCATGATACATTATGAAATCTCTTATAATTTATAAAATAATCATATTCGACGGAAAGAACACATTTCAATGTAAAAGAAGTCAATTCTTCCAGGAATTTATGGAACTTAGTACTCAAATACAATGCATATATCCATGCATTAAAGCTGTGGAATTCAATACAAATACTGAACATCATCAATAACACCTCAATGATGCAGAGAAGATTGGTTCAACTGTCATATAAATCCACTGTAATCAACCAGGAAGGAAAGAAACCCTCAGACCAATCATTGTCTTACATTAGTAGGCAACTTCAAAATCTTTTACAACAATGCATTATATTAGTCAAACTTCCGTTTATTACATTGTCATAACCAAAACGTTGATAGACCTCTTCACTCAAAAAGTATAAATCTGTCACTGAACCACAACGAAAAGGCAAATCCAAGCATGCAAGCACCCTCTGGACAGCCAGATCAAATGCATTGGTTTCTAGACAAATTTGTTGGTTCAACACCTTATGCTTTTATCCTATATGTTCCTTTTACTCTGTGTTCCAATTCAGTGCTCATAAGGTACCATTGAGGTTAATGGGAACGAACATAGAACAGATCAATCATATTTGAGTGTAAGCATGCACGGAAACAAGCCCAGAGTGTCCAGATTGACCTCAACAAATCAAGAACAGCAAAACAACTTCAATGTACCGGAAACAAATTCAATTTGGCAGAAATTAGATTGCCATTATAAATTTTTCTTATTAGAGGAACAGTAAAACTTATTTTCTAGAATTATTTTCACCTTTCCCTGCAAACTTAAGTCTTTACAGATGCCAGGCTTTCAGAGGAAATAATGCAAGGAGTCTAATTTTGCAAATACAAAATTTTGAAGATCAGCATAACGATTCAAGGAATTGTAATGTATTTCATTCTTTAATAGGGGACTGTTAGAATTGTAATATAATTAGTGAGGAAAAGATGCAAATGAATACACAGATAGCATAGTAAATTCAATAATTTGTATTGTATTGATACAAACATGATCAAGAAGGGGAGACATAGCAACAGCATTGACCGGGCGCTCGGTGACATAGGTCTTGATAACCTCCAATGTCCTAGAGTCCCAAAGCTAAAAACATTTGCAGAAAACAAGAAAAGTTCAGGACAGATGAAGAGACATAAATCAAAGCAACTATAAAAAAAAAAAAAAAAAATAATGACAAGAAAGAAATAAAATAATGGCCAACACTCAATGTGTTCCCACTATGCGCTACCTTAGCAGATTTATCCAGGGAACCAGTGAGGAAATGTGACCCATCGACAGATTTTGCAAGTGAAGTTATAGCCTTTTTATGACCAATTTCCTTGTCTGACTCTTTAAGAAGCTTTCCCGTCTGCAAGTTTGATCAAGAAGTAAACTTTGAGAAACAGTTATACAAGACAACATAAGAACTAAAGGAGCTCCATATCTTGCAACTGTAAATTTAGTCAGGTTATTAACGTAACTATTTGGACCCAACTAATATAGTAGGCAATTCAAAACCACCACAAGTAACATGGTCCGTACCTCGGAATCCCAAATACGAAGTACAGCATCTTCTCCACCACTTATAATAGTCCTGTTTAGTGGTCCCCATACCGCTCTGTTTATTCTTCCCTGAGGGCCTTTTAGAATAAGCACGGATTCCCCAGTCTCTGTTAATTAGAACTTCCCATGTAAATGCCATGTTTTATCAAATAATAGGCCAAAGAAAACTGAAATAGCAAGTTGCCAAATCAATTTTATTATTTGCATCAAGCCATGTAACAAGTACCATATTTCACAAGATATAAGATTGCAAAGTGTAATATGTCCTAGCTACATCCCAGCTGAAAGCAAGTTTAAGCAATAGAAGGATAAAAAATATCTTTCGCGCCACCAACTCTTTTGAATGCTGGATGAAGAAGTTTAAGAAACTGAGTATTGTATATTCACCAAGCAGCAAAATACAAGACATTAAAATTATGAAGTGAACATACGATCAGCGAGGTCTCCAGCAATGCTTTTGATATGAATGGCAGATGTTAACTCCATGAAAGGATCAGTAGTGATGACAGCCAGCTTATCCCCCACCGCAAAGTCCACAGACCTAGCAGGAGAATCAAAATTGAAAGTGAATAAATGAGACCCTGTTCGAACATTCCAGAGCTTAGCCGTCTGGTCCGCACTCCCAGTTACAAGCCTCGTCGAATCTCCTGCAAGTCAATTAAACAACAATTATATTTATCGTCAAGAATTTTCTTACCATAACACAGAAAACGGAAGTAGAAGAAGAACTTTCTTGAGACATCACAGCACCAAACAGCGCCGTTGTGCCCGCGATACGTTCCGAGTCGCTCGCCATTGTCGGCGAACCAGACGGTGGGGATGTGATCCTTAGCGCAAGAGAAAAGTAGATCTCCGTCTGCGTTGTACTTGAGATAGGTTAAAGGCCTTTCATGGCCTTTCATCAAAATCGGTCTCATGATTCTTTGAAATAAGATACCAATTTACAATGTCGAATACGATAGAGAAAGTTAGGGTTTTAGTTTTGATACAGAACGATAGAATATAAAAGAAATTTAGAAATTTAGATTGAACAGAAATTTAGAAACTGAAGAAAATCATTTGGGCCTAGGCTGCCAGATTGCTAAATATGATGGGCTTGGATTGTCATTAGTGGACCAAGGATTTGATATATGATGAGTTTTATTTTGAAATAAACCAATATCAATTTTATTTTATTTGAATTATAATTTAAATGTATTAAGGATTTGTTTCCTAGCACTAAATCATGTTGATAACACCTTTTAATACGATACATATTACAATTAATTTTTTGGAATAAAAAATTTGGATAGGATGAGTTTGAGTTTAAAATGCCCGTAATATATCACATTGTGATTTATATATATATATATAATAATCATTCTTTTAAACAAAATATTATTTCATCTAAAATCAAAATCATTAAAAGAGTAGATTAGGATTTATTTGTTAAAGCAAAATCAATTGATGTTATAGTTATAGCTGCAATCTTCTTTGTTATTGAATCTGTAGGAGTCACCACGACCTCAAGAAAAACAATTAGTTTAAGGATGTTTATTTAACCTCGAGAAGAGAAGAGTATCTTAGATTCTAGAGATAATACACTATAATTATAAGACATTAAATTTCTGAAAAAGAGTTCACACTTTGTAATAATAGAGATTATTTCTGACAAAAATAATTTTTTTTTGAGTTTTTATTCTAGTCAATATCACATAAAAATTTTTCATTTGACAAAATCATTACTCAACATTTATAATTTTCATATGTCATTTATTTGATTACTTAAATCACTTTTGATCATTTAAAAGTGTTAATTAAGAAATATAAGCATAATATTAGGAATAATTTTTAGATTACAGATGATTCTAAAGAGCATTTGAGGGAGGTACTTCACAACAATACTGAACATTTTAATGAATTTTCTTAAAAAAAAATATTTAAAAAAACTTAATCACTTATATATTTAAGTAAAATATTAATAAATTTAAACACTATTTTTCACTAAAAATTTTAAAATATTATATTTATGAGTTTATTTTATTTATATATTACATATTTATTTTTTATTATTTTAGTATGTGATATTTTCATTTAATATATTTATACTTAAACCCAACACATTATTGGAGATGTATAAAGAGAAAAGCAATCAACAATAAATATGCTTATTATTATTATTTTATTTGAATATACTTAGATACTTTTTTTTTAAAATAAAGAATGTAAGATAAAAGACTGTTTTCTTATCAGTTAAAAGACTGAAATAAGAATTTCAAGGCTACGTGAAGACAAAATGAAATTAATTCAATAACCAATTGAATTTCCCCCCCTAAAATATCTATTTTTAAACACTAAAAAATATTTTTGATAATTAAAAAATTAATAATTTTAATTTAGTTATTGAAAATGTATTAACATAAAATTTATTCAAAGAACATTTCTTTTAGTCAAATCGCAGAAAGAGGAATCTTTATGTTGAACCCAATTTAGGCTCAATTTTCAAATATATATAAATGAGTCATAAAATATATTAAAATTTTTTCTTTGAAATAATGCAAAATTTATTAAGTAAATGATATAATTTTGTTATTTTTAAGGTTAATTAAATATTATTTTATCACTCATTTGATGAAATATGTATCATTACTAATTAAATATTACTTTAAAAAATATGCTAAAAATTTATTTTTACTATAGGTAACAGTTTATTTTAAATATTATTCTTTTAAATTTGTTTTTAAGAATAAAAATAATTTTTATTTTAAATTTTATTTTAGCAGGGTAATTTATAGTATAAAACTGGCCTTTCTAATAAGGAATTTTAAAGTACATTTATTTCTTGCCATTTATGTATGGTGGTCCAAGTTGATAAGGATTTTATTTATGAAATATTTTTTTATAAATAATATTTGTTTTTGTTTGGGTGGCTGAAGGAGTTAATTATGAAATAGTACTTTTATTTATTTTTTATAAAATAAAATAAAATAAAAAGGAGAAAGTTGGAAAGATGAATTGGGCTTTACTTTCCGTATTCAATGGGCCAGTAAAACTGGGTATAAATTGGGTTTACGTCCGACCCATTGCACTCGAAATTCTTTTTGGCGCTCAACAGAAAAGATTCTCTTGACTCGTCTCTCCAGTTCTCTGCAATACCAACAGAATTCTCATTTTGGCGATCGACGGTGACACAGGTACTGCTACTAGCATTGTTTCCTTCTCATCTCTGTTTGGTTGCACAGAAAAGATGCCAAACGAAAAGAAAGAAAAAGAAAATCCATTTTCTCAGCAACCAAACGGAGAGTTTTGACGATTACACGACGTTTCTTTTGTTCTTGGAATAAAGTTTTAAAATTACATTAATGGTTAGTTGCAATTATGCTTCAAGATTACGAGTAAACATTATTGATAGAAATTCTTTCTTTCTTTCTGGTCATTACAATAAATAGAAATCATTAATTTAGTTAAGCGTTTCATGAACCAAATGAGGTGAAGTTTCTGCATATGTGTACGGGAATCGGGTTGCTGATCTTCATCCAGATTAATTAAAACTTCTTTTGTTTAATTTTAGTTGTGGAATTTACCTCCTTATCATTTTCTTGGTTTACGTTCTGCATTATTCTAGGGGCATGCTAATGACTGCACTCCATCCCCTTTCACTGTTATATGTTTGTTCTTTGCTAGTTATTTTGAGGGGTTATTCATATTATGTTCCCCAAACTAAGTGCTTTTTCTATTTTATATCAACAAAAATGTCCTCGTCTGTTGAGGTTAACCAAAAAAGTTTTGGTCTATTTTGATTTTTACGCATTTACCAATACGTATGCAGGTTCATAAATTGCTTTCAAAGTTATAATCACGTTAGTGTTATGTTGATATCTTTCTTCTTGCATCTATGAAGAAGAATAGATATTTAATGTTGATCTTGCTATGTTACGCGTTTGTTTTTTTCTATGTTATGTTGATCTTGCTATTCTGTAATGGATCTTGCAAATAATTAATGTCACTGAACTTATCTGTGAAAACTGAAATTTTTTTTTTCAGTATTTTTCTTTGTTAGAAAGATGTAAAATGCTTTAATTCAAATATCATTCCATACATGATATCGTTTTTTAAATTTATTTTTCTCGTTTTCAGCCTTTTCTTGTTTCTTGCCTCGTTTTTGAATCAGATCCAATGGAATTAAAGTTCTGAATAGGTTTCTGGATTCTTTACCCTTGTCTTTGCCATTAGAATCAAGAGTTTGGATTCGAGTCATTGTTTTTTCAATTTGGTGTTGCTAGGTTGAATTGCAGTTGTTGGAATTCTGCATTATGTTGTGGGTTGGGTCGGTTGGTTGATGCTTGTATTTTCTTGGAAACCAAATAGAGCTCCGTTTGGTTTCCGAAAAAGAAACTATATATGTTTCTGCGTGTAATGTACTTTAACTCGTAATCGTTCGTTTCTTGTTTAATGATAATATTTGGTTCACAGCTATGGATACCGTTTGCAATGTTTGTCACCGAGGGTGCGGAAGTAAGAGCGGGATTTTGCATCATTACAATCATAGACACGGTGACCTAAAATTTCATTGCCCGATATGCGGACACGTTTTCCTGACACAGGCTGAGAGAGATATTCATTTCCACGAAAATCATCCACTGCCCAACCGAGGTCACAGGCGCAGGCGGAGGTAGGTAGTCCCAGTCTTCTGCTTCAAAGTAGGATTCCCAGTAAATTCAACAGAGCATCCATCCCACTGGTTCTGCTCTAAAGATGAAGTAAAAAACATATAATGACTTGCAAAATTAAGATTCTTTTGTTGAAAAATACTTTCTTTCCATATTGATTTTTTTCCTCGCTATTCAAGAGAAGGTAATTGTGTAGTCAATAAACACGTAAATATTAGTGCTTCTTCTTTTTGGTAGGTACAAATTTTTTCCTGTATTTGACCGTTCTGTTTTAACGTGTTTTGTAAATACGAACAATGCTCCCCGTTTCTACAAGATACACACGGTTAAAGAACTCAAAATACTTTGGAAATTAGATGGTGAAATTGGATAAACAATTTTTTGCAAATTATAATATTTTTCATATGTAATGATAAAAATCATGCTATCACTTCTTATATATACAACTAAGAATAATAACTTAACAGAACTTAATATTATTTTTTAAAATACACTCTAGTCAAGTACCCTTAACTCAGTATCTAAAACAAATTATAATTAAGTCTACGTACGCACAATTAAAAAATAATTAACACATAAAATACATTTATCTAGAATTTAAAGAAAATGTATTATTGTACTTTTTGTGTTTCTAATAAATATCAACTTATAATATTTTTTATCAACATCATAAGCTTACAAAAATAAACAATATCATAACTTGATATCAGATTTTCTGTAATTGAATTGTGAATAAAATTCTAAATTATTTGTCTACAGTTACATTATTTGTAGTAGCTCGTATAATTCCTTGCAGTTTATAAAAAATGAATGATATAAGTTGTTTCAATAATGTTAGAAATACAAATATTTTACAAAATTTTTTTATAAATTAATGTGCTAATATTATATGATTGTTGCATATTTTATATTTTTAAGGGAATAAGTAAAAATTTAAGAAAATAAAAAATTATATAAATTATATGACAACAATATATTTTTCTTATATTAATTTATATAAAAAATTATAATTTATATCTTGCCAATATTATTAAGGTTTGTTAAATAAGTTATTGTGAGAGGTGGAATTTTATTGTACAAAATTTGTTTTTATTATAAATTAGTAATTTATTTTTTATTTAATATTTTATTGGGTACAAAATAAATTGGATAAATTGCGAGCATTTGATTTTTCGAAACACTTTCCGACATTCGCATAACGATCGGCAGAGAAATCACGATGCAGATGCTCAGTTAATTTGGAATTGTCTTGTCCTTCCGGTTTAGTAAATGAGAAATTGGTAGAAATGATTACTATCAACCAAACTTTTATAAGTTGTCCAAAAATCTAATGTTTGGACCAAAGTGCCCTCATCGTATATCACAAAACACCTTTTTTACCAAACTCATTTTAAATTGCTGCTTATTTTACCTAAAATTTGATCCATTTCAAATTCTCTCAATCAAACAAACAAAATCCGGTGAAAATTCACATTTTTGAAGATTTCAATCGTATTTTAAACTCTAAAATTGACAAAAAATCGGTGAGTTTTTCTTTTAAATACATACAAACTTATTTATGTTAGATTTTAGAGAATAAACCTATGGATCTTAGATTAGAATTGTTTGTTTATGTTGAATTTGTGAAAATATTAGTTTATAAAATTATTTGGGTAAAATATTAGCCAAAAAATTGATTTTTTGACCGATTTAAAAAATTCTCGTTAAGTTTGAGAATTGCTTAGATTTTGATCAATTCTCGCATGTAGAATATGAATGTTCGAGAATTAACCGAAATTTGGACACTTCTCGAACTTGAAATTCAAGAATTGTCAATTCTCGCACTTCAAATTCGAGAATTGACCACTTTATTTTTTATTATTCAAAATTTTATTATTATTTGAATAAAATATTTGTTAAATATCTATTTGTATACATTAGTTAAATTGCCTTTAATTGATTTATATAAAATTTGTCTTTTATTTTTTATTTATTTTAAACAGTTTTGTGTATTTATTTATTTGTACTGTTTATTCATACATTATTTATTTTATTATTATTTGCATATATTCTTTAAATTATCTTTTTTTAATAATCAATTTAAATTATTTTTTTTGGAATTGACAGGTATTTCTTTTATATATTATCTTTAATATACTTGGTGGTTACTGATTGATATAGTTTACTTGGTTATAATAAAGTTATGGATGATTGTACGATAGTTGTTATACAAAGACAGGACGAGAACGATTTTTATGTGGGAGATACAATAAAAGCCTTACGGGGGAATCGGATGATCACGTACAAACCGTCATATAGAAGTTGTACGATTCACTTGAGTAAATCTTACTTACTATAATGAAAACTTTTTATATAAAGATCATATAATCGAGAATTGCATTGGTGATGAATAATGTTTATGTTAATGGTGCAAGGGGAGTTTGCCCCATTTTCATTACTATTGAGCCTGTTAATTATGTAGAGCCTGCAATTCCATTAATAACAGGATTTTTTACGCGTGTTTAGGTTTTCAAGTGAAAGTAGTTAAATGAACTATATTTTTCCTATTATGCCTCCAAGTCATGAGTTTACACCTTATTATCTACCTGAACTTGACACTTGTACTGCACATTGGTCTCCTACACACGATTGCTTTGAGACTCAGCTTGACATTCTACAATTACACCACTATAAAAAAAATTGACTTTTAGCAATAACACATGTTATCGTTAAAAGAAGATATTGTCGTCGTGAAACGTTTTATCGATGAAAAAATTGTCATCTTTAAAAATCGATCGCAGAAACATTTTAACAACAATATTATATTATTATCGCAAATATATGTTATCGTCGCTGAAAATATATTTAGCAATAACATATTATGGTCATTGAAAATATATTTAGCGACAAAACTGTTGTCATCGCTAAATATGTTTTTAGCAACGATAATATGTCGTCGCGAAATATATTTTTTATGGTGACAATATTTCGTCACTAAAAGATATATTTGTGACAATTTTGTGTTGATATTGAAGAGTTGTTAAGCATCATCCTTAATTGTATCTAGCCACTTATAAGTTGTCAGTAAAAATATATTTGACGGTAACATTTAGGCGTCGTTAAAATTTGTTGTCACAAAAAATTATTTAATGACAATTATTATCATCGCAAAAAATAAAATTGATCGTCGTTAAATCTTAAAGATAACAACATATTATCGTCGCTAAAATCAAATTTTGTAGTCGCTAAATAATAATATTATTTAAAATTATTTTTCTTTTAAACATTATATTTAATTAATATATTTTCACTTTTTCTTTTAATATTTTATCAACTAATTT
>JAWDEX010216461.1:0-10226 GCA_035221805.1 Trichilia hirta
TAATTCACAAATTAATCTATAAAATTTTTAAATTTATCTGAACAGTATAAATTGGTAATTTGAATCTACTTGAATTGAGCCGATTAAAATTCGCTTTCTCTTATCTCAACTCATTTGCCTGGAAGTTTGAATATAGTTACAAAATTACAAATGACTGTTATGAATTTTTAGGGTATCCTTTGAAACAGAAGTATATCGACCTCTCATAATTGGGAATAACAAAATTGCCTGACATGATCCAATAATTTTAGCCTGAGATCGATCTGGTCAGTAACTTCTTTGAGGATAATAATTATTTAACATTTAATTTTAGATAAAATAATTAATTTAAATATAATTTAGTAATTTACATAAATTAATCTCTTTAATATTTTTTAAAAATATTTTAAATTTACATAAATAAAATTAAAAATTAATTATATTAAATATGAAAAATATAATTATTATTATCCACCAAATTAAAATCTACGCTTTTTTCGGTACCAGACAGTTTTAAAATCGAGACCGGGATTAGTTTCGTGTTCAACTTTCAAAGTTCGAGCCGTACCCGTCATTTTTGCCATCCCTTCTTTCGAGTCTGAGCCGGGTTTGCCTACGCCGGATGCGGATGATGAAGAAAGAGGGACTCAAATTTGGACAAATATTCGAATATTGTCCGGGCCAAGGCCGGGCCGATATTTTCACTTCGGATTTCTAAATATGCAAAAGAAATCCGGTTATTTAGTTCCAAACAAACTCAGCCATGGGCTCTTTCTCTCTCAAAACTAGAAACAGTTCCCAATTGAAAATCTAGCCAAAGCCACGCTTTCCCTCTAGACTTTCGCAGAACCTCATTTTCTTGAGAAACAAACAGAGAATCTCATCCTTACAAGAAATTCACTAAAATTCCACAATAAATTAACAACACTCTTCTATACAAAATCGTGAAAAATGAATCCTATACCCTTCTATCTTACAACAAATAAAAGTATATGAAATACTGATCATGGAAAATATCCAAGGCAACAAGAAACAAAAACTGGGTATTACTCAAAATGACAAACAAAAGAATGCTATTGAACACCATTGCTGTCACTCACCATGGCCCATATGCTTCAAATCAAAGAAAGCACGAAGAAGAAGGCGAGAGTTGGGTCCTGGAAATTACGGATTTTATCGCAGAAGAAGAGAGAACTGGGTGGGCTGAAATGGGAAATAAAATTTGGGGATGAATATAGTGCGGATCCAGGCCGGGCCGTTTCCAGATCATGTGAAACTGGGGCCCAGTCGGGATCCGAGTGCCGTCACAAAAATCCAACCCGTCTCCGGTTGTTTTCTTTACTCTGGTGTGCATTTCTCCTAATCCGAATCGTGCGAATCCTTTCTGATACAGGCTGGATCCGGATATTTTTGCCATCTCTGCTTAAAACGCAAGACACAAAACTCAAAATTTTTAAAATTGTAACAATATAAAACTCAAGTTTGTATTCCACAGTATATTGATGTCTAGTAGCCAAGTCTACCAACGATGCATCTGGTCCATTACATGACATTACAAATCTGATCCACCCTATCAAACTAAAATGAGTTATAAAACAACATTTTTAGTTATAAAATAATTATGTTATTTTTTCAACAATTTATTGGATCTCCTTATCGAAAGAAGATTTTAAAATCTTCATTCTAATCCATTCACCCAATCCACCTGGACCAGATTGATTAAATTAGTTAATTTAAATTGAATTCTAAACACCTCAAGACTGCGTTTAGATTGTGGTGTTTCTCAATAACAAACGAAATCCAAGTAATGATACCAATTATTTGACTGTTGTTACATATAAAAACCCATTCGTACAAACTAATATAAATATATTATATCATCAATGCATGTCTTAATTGACACATGAGATGATATAACAGCACCATATCAGTTTTCACATCACTTTAAATATAAATCTTGGAATATAAATTAGGATCTCTAGTATTATTCTTTTAAAGGAAACATTATAGATAATCACCTTAGAATGCTAATTTTGGTTTATGCATTTCATATTATACAAAATAAGCAAAAGGGTTCATCTCCCTGTGAATAACTTTTATATCATAACAGGAAATTTATCAACTCAACAAGAATGAACTCAAGCCAGAAGATAATTGAAAAGAGGGGGGCAGGCTTTAAACTAATCAGCTTTACTTTCCAGTAAATTTCTTTGACTTTTAGCCAAGGAATTGAGTGAGATACGGAAGGGTTAGCTTGCCTTTTTATTGAATCCATTACCAATGTGGAGACCACTTGACTTCGGCCTAATCTAAAGGAGCGGGCCCAGCATTTACATGGTCCACTTGGCAACAGGAAAATGGCCTCAACTGAAGGGGAAGCCCGTTCAGAGCTGAAAGCAATATGAGTTAAAGAAAGAATGTCAAAATTCAAATTCAATTAAGCAAAGTAATTGATGCAAGGACAAGTTGGTACATTATGGTCTAAAATGACCATTATTCAGTGGTTTGGACATTATCGTCTAAAACGACCATTATTCGGTGGTGAAAGCCGGATGCAACATAAAAAATGAATTATGATGACAAAATGGATTCAAAGGGAAAATGTAAGAGTCATAAATTGACTGCATTGGCTCCGGCATGATGTGTTCTTTTGTTTGTGCCTAACGCCTTTATGATGTGAGCGAGTATAACTAAATGGACTGCTAGCACAAAACAAAACAGAAGTATATATATATATATATATATATATATAAAATAAAAGAAATCTATTTCTTGATTAGTCATTACCAAAATGAATGTATCTGTTTGAGACACAAGCATAACAAAAGCAATTTACAAGCATTTTACTTGGCAATTAGCTGCATGCAATCACACTATACTCAACTACAGTACCCGTTTCTCCATGTTCTACTTCTTTCAGAAATTCTACAGCTCTGGTAATCAGAGTCTACAGAATTGCAAATTTTTTACAAGACTTATTTATTTCACAAGACTAAAATCTTCTACAGAAAAGAAAAATGTTTAGTTTTTATATTGACTCCGATTTCTATCTGACTATTTCCATTCTATAATCGAATTGAATGATTGACTTATCGATGCTGCTAAAATATATGGTATTACGTGCTCTGTAAGTTTCACAAAAACTAATTTGGATACAAGTAAAATGTGTAGTAGACTCTCAATAAGAAACATACCTCACAAGGTGCTGAAAGCAATTATGTGAATAATATGAGTTATCAAAGTCCAACCCCAGCAGGATATGCTACTTCAACCAAGGCAGGCAAACCGACAGATAAATAATGGTCGATCTAAGCATAAATCCACTATCTTAATGACTCATTCTGGACAAATACTGCCTCTTTGACTTTCAATGTCAGAAAGAATAGTGGCTGGAATGCTTCCCTCCGTAATAAGTTTTTTAACATCTGGAGAAGTCTGCGTATTTTCAGACAATTTCAATATGGCATCCCCAATGACTAAATAGTTCTTATCAACTGGATCTGGGAAATTTCCTTCGTCGACCATTTCTTTCAATATCTCCAACGCCAAAGGGAAATTTGGTTCAGAACAAAAAGCACTAGTTAATGCAACATAAACAAAAATGTCAGGTTTCATTCCCTTCTCTTTCATCAAGTGGAAATGAACTAGAGCTGCTTTTGGTCTACCACACTTGCAAAGACCATGAATAAGAGCCATGAATGCAATCCTGTTGGGTGCACACCCTTTTCCCTCCATTCCATTCCAAAGCATGAGAGCATCATCGGGTCTTCCAGCACCACATAATCCATCCATTAGAGTTGTATAAGTAATCACATTTGGCTCCCTTTCTTTTTCATACATCTGGGAGAGGCAAAGAATGGCCTGATTAACATAACCAGTTTTGCACCATCCATTGATCAGTGAGTTGTAGGTAGTAACTGAGGGAACAAGGCCCTTCATGATCATCTCATTGAAAAGATCTTGGGCATCTGCCACTCTCTGTGCCTTACAGAGCCCGTTAATTAGTATGTTGTAAGCTACTACATCAGGACAACTTCCATGAGCACATATCTTATGGAATAGCTCCAAAGCTAGATCCACTTTTTGAATATCAATCAAACCAACCATAGCAGCTGAAGAGGAAACTATATCAGGTAGGTAGCCTTCTTGAGTCATGTCAGTAAGAAATCTGCAAGCTTCCACAACTTTCCCATGTTTGCATAGTTTTTTGATAAGCAGGGTCGTATTTTTTATCCATGGCTCATGTCCATGAACACGCATCTTCCTCAGCAGATTAAGGGCTCCTACTACGTCTTGTCTCCTACATAGACAACCAAATATTGAGTTGAGGGTAAAATGGGTTGGCTCAAAACCCGACTCCTCCATTTCTCTCAACAACTCAAAACTTTCTTCCAGTCTATTTGAATTGCATAGCCCATCAATTAAATTATTATAAAATAAAACGTTTTGCTTACAACCAATCTGAATCATATCTCGGAATAGGCTTAAAGCCAAATCGAGCTTTCCATCCTTCAGTAAACAATTAATAACAATACTAAAGGAAGCGGTATTTGGTGAAACTTTTCCCTTAAAATTGGAGAGCATTGCTACCCCAGTATCAGTAATAGTTTCACCCCTGATCATTTCCTGAAGCAGATTATAAGCTTTATCTATTGAGCCACTGTGAACACGAATACTCAGGATCGAATTGTAAAGCAGAGTAATAGTCTCAGCATCCATATCCTCCCAGCTTTCTTCAAGTAACTGGATCAGTTCTCCTTCATCAGAACAAGAAGTTATAAGCTTTGAAATTATCCCAACATCGGGTTTAATTCCAGATTCCTTCATTTCGTAGTACAATTGAAATGCCATTTCAAGTTGTTTATTCTTACATAGCCCTCCAATCATCACATCATAAATCGAGACATCGGGAGCGAAACCTGCTTTCTTCATTTTATCAAACAATTGCAAGGCCTTATCCATTCTGGACTCCTTCACAAACCCATGAGTCAAAACGCTGAATGTCTTCTCATTCAATCTGATATTGCAATCTTCCATTCTTTCCATCAACTCACAGGCCTTATCCACCTCACCCCACTTACTAAAAGACACCAACAAGATACAAAAAACATGCTGATCAACCCACCCACGATCATAAATCTCATTGAAAATGCCGAAAGCTTTATCAAACTTACCAGAGTTGCAATAAAACTGCAACACAGGTGTCAATGTGTAATTATCATCCCATCCCAGATCACGCATTTCTTTCAATCTCATCTCCACTAAGTCAGCTGAACTAGACTCACGCTTACAAATGGCCTCTAACAAACAATTATAGGTATAACTATTAGGTATGCAAAGACCCTCCATTTTAACTTGATCAAACAACAAATTAGCTTCATCAGCCAATCCTAAGTAACTCAAGCACCTAATCAAGAACCCCAAGGCTCCAGGAGACATAAAACAACGCGAATTGACAACATCTTGGGCCAAAACTCTGAGTTGGGCAATTTGTCGAGCACGTGATAGGATGTATGCCATAGCATTGTAAGTATATATGTTGTGCTTATACCCATTTTGCTTTGAGGACCAAGTGAAGAATAAGTGAGCTATTTTCCAGCTTCTCAAATTATTTACAACAGATTCAACAACTTTATTGTTGAGTTTTGGTGCAAGATTGATCAATTGAGGGTTATTGGAAGAAAAGGGTTGTTTGGTGAAGATAGAAACGAATTTATTGGTGACTTCGACGATATCTGAAGGATGAGTAGATTGGTTTTGTGAATTGATGCAAATGGGCTTTTCAAATTTTGAGCTGAATAAAACAGATGGCTTGCTGCGTTTGATTGACTTGGAAAAGCGTATGGCCATTGACGAACAAATATGAGTTCGTAAACTGAAAGGAGGATAACAGTGTAGAATGTCCAATTTATATTTTTATTTTAATTAGTGGAGGTGGAATAATTAATTATTAAATACAAATAAATTTTATTTTATTATATTTTTAAATAATATTTTTAAAAAATAACGAGTCTAGTAATATCTCATTTTTACTCTAAACGCTCGTATTTTAATAAAAAAATTTATTATAAAAATATTTTTTAATATAAATTACCATTAAATATAATACATTCTAAACATGATTTAATTATTTAATTATTTGGTTTGTACGAGATTATTACTTAAATGTATGCTTAAGCGTGATTACATTATAATGATTTTATATTTTGTCTTGGATATCAAAATGAGATGGAACATAAAAGGTTTTATATTTTATTTTGAAAATAGGATTTTAATATAGCCTTACATAATTTTAGATTATATTCTAACCAATAGAATATAACTTAAACATATATGATGATTGTAATGCATCTAAATCTTGGGTCAGAGCCTAATAATTTTATTGGTATCAAAACCCTTGGTTATTTTACTAATTTTTATTGAGTTTTTATTTTAGGATTTTAAATTATCTTGGAATTTCAATGAATCATTAAAAGAGTTAAGTTAGAAAGGATATAAGAGTCCTTTATTGTATATGCTTAAATCTCTATTATATTCTATAAAGAACTATGCCTCCAAGATCTATTAGAGGTAGAGGTAAACCTCATAGAGTACCTTTACTCAAAAAGGAGCAAGGAGCTTCTTCTCACGTGCCTCTATTATTGTAACAATTAAGCATTTTTTTTGACCCAAGAAACCTTAAATGTCATCTTGGCTTACTTGTATGCATAGAATTTTGCTTTAAACCCTACTCAAGCATCACAATGGCAAGTACCTATTCACTAATCAATTAAAGTGCCTCTAACGGCTCATATAACCCCTGCAACCCCCATAAAGTCATCTAGATTAACCCTTAATCCTTTTGAGTTAATTAAAATGGTTAGACAACTAAGTAGTATGCCTTTTACCAAAATTATCGATGTCTTAGTGGCAAATAAGTAATTGAGAACATTGCAACAAAACTTTGATGACACGGAAGTGTCAACTGTGCCAAAGTTAAAAATAACCACTCAGTCATTAGAATAAAGTATAACTATTTAGTGGCTAAACATACTCATTAAGATTGGTACTCAACTTACTTGGTCAAACTTTCTTAACAAGTTCAAGAACCAATATTTCACTCACTACCATAGCAACTAGAAGAGGCAAGAGTTCTTGAACTTAAGGTAGATAAATAAGTTAATAATAAAGAGTGAAATATAGTTGCATGAAATAGTAGAGTTTGTACTAGAATTTGCTACTAAAGAGATATTATGTGCTAAGTTTAAGGTTGAGCTTATCTTAGATCTTCAGGATAGAATGCAAGTGATAGGTAATTAGAGTTTTTGGGAGATGATACAGTTGGCACTTCAACTCGAAAGATTAATTGGAGAACAAAGATCTAAAGCCAACTTTTAGAAGAGAAAGATAGTAATATCATTGAAAGCCATCATCTAAAAAGAGACATAGTGATAGTTCGTCTAATTGGACTTTTGTAACGAGTTCAAATAATAGACCCCCATTTACTCTTAGCAAGCCAAGATCTACTTTATTTGGTTCACCACCCTTTAGATCTTCTTTAGAGGTAAGGCAAGGTTCCAGTAATTTACAATGCCAAAATTATAGGCAATTTCACCATAGACCCTGCATACAACTAAATATGTGTTATCATTGTGGCTAATTAAGATATCTTAGAAAGACCTATCTGAGTTTAAAAAAAGCAAGAATGGCTAGTCCTAATAGCTAAAGACAAAATTTAAGTATTTCGCATAATCAGTCAGTAGTATAGATATCAGCAGCACCTATATATAAGTCTGGCTTAGAAGGTACTTCTTCAACTCAAGGCCTTTGTAGAACTCAAAGCAGAGTTCAGACCAAGATATTTGCTCTCAATCAAGAAAACAAGTAGGCTAATTTTGATAGTATAATAACTATTATTACTATTTTTGGTTAAGTTAAATACATTCTTATAGATCCGAGTTTGAATAGATTCTTTATTAGCATTGCTTTTGCATATTATACAAATCGGGATTTACTACCTTAAGATCGAGTGTTAGTGGTATATACACCTTTAGGGAATAAGTTATTACAAAATATCATTTTTAAAGATTGTAAAATTCTATTAGAAGGAATGGTATTAAAAGCAGACTTGATTCTCTTGAAAATTTAAGATTTCAATGCCATTATAGAAATGGATAGGCTTTTTTGACATTGAGCATCAGTAGATTATTTCACTAAGCAAATGGTATTTAAGAAATCAAGCCATAAGAAATTATTATGATGGGAGATTATAACGTTCTTCCTACTTGAATGATATTAGCTCTAAAACCATAGAGATTAATGCAAAAAGGTTGTAAAGCATTCCTAACCTATGTGATTGACACCAGTACTCCAAAATACCAATTAGAATAGGGACCTATAGCGAATGAATTTTTTGACGCATTCCTTGACAAGTTACTTGGGTTGCTATCTGATAGAGATTTTAACTTTAACATTGAGTTAGTGTCAGAAACCACCTTTATTTTTGTGCCATCATACTGTATCGCTCCAGTAGAGCTTAAAGAGCTTAAGGTGTAGCTTTAAGATTTAGTAAATAAGAGCTTCATCTAACCAAGTATGTCACCTTAGGGTTCATCAATTTTATTTATTAAGAAGAAAAATGGTATATTATAGTTATGCATTGATTATTGATAGCTAAATAAGGTGACCATCAAGAACAAGTACCCTTTACCTAGAATTGTTGGTCTTTTCGATCAGCTATAAGGTGCTTATATGTTTTTCATGATTAACCTAAGGTTTAGGTATTATCAACTGAAGATAAGGGAAAATGATGTTGCTAAGATTGCCTTCGAAACTAAATATGAACACTTTAAGTTCCTTATAATGTTGTTCAAGTTGACTAATACCCCTGTTGCATTTAAGGATCTTATAAATCACGTGTTTCACTTATATCTAGATAAGTTTACGATTTTATTTATTGATGATTTTTTGATATACTCTTGGAATAAAGAAAAGCAAGCCTAACATTTAAAGATAGTATTATAGACCTTAAATGATAAAAGATTGTATGCTAAGTTCTCTAAGTACGAGAGAAGTAATCTTCTTTGGATGTGTGGTAAAGAGTAAAGGAATCTTTATAAACCCTTAAAAGATAAGGTGATAGTATAATAGAAGAGATTTATAGAAGGCTTTTCATTATTGGTCGCCCTATTAACACACCAAATTAGAAAAGATGTCAAATTTGAATGGGATGAATAATATAAGAAAAGCTTTTAAGATTTGAAGGATCACCTCATCACAACTCCTATTTTAACCTTACTAATACCGAAGATGAATACGTAGTTTATAGCGATGCCTTTAGACAACGATTAGGAAGTGTATTGACGCAAAATAAGAAAGTAGTTGCCTATACTTCTCGATAATTAAAGAAGTATAAAGTTAATTATCTTACATATAATTTAGAGTTAGTAGTTATAATATTCGCATTAAAAATTTGGAAACATTATCTGTCAAGGAACAATGCCCAGTCTTCACTAATTACAAAAGTCTAAAATATTTATTCGTCCAAAAAGAATTAAATATGAGACAAAGGCGAGGGTTGGAACTCATCAAAAATTATGATATGATAATTGACTATCACCCAAAAAAAGCTAATATATTTGCTAATGAACTAACCTTTGTTACATTGGCACATGTTAGAATAGCTTATCTTCCTTTGTTGTTAGAATTGAAAACTTTAGGGGTAACACTAATATATGATCACAATGGAATGATTTTAGCTAACTTTGCACTGAGACCTATCTTGGAAGATTAGATTAAGAAAAGGCAGATGCAAGATAGTGAGCTAGTTAAAGCTTCTCAAGAGATTCTTAAAGGAAAGCCAAGTGAATATTATTTCACTTAAGATGGAACCTTGACCTTAAGAAGTGAAGTCTTTATTCATAATAATGATAAGTTTAAAAAGACTATCATAAAAGAAACCTATTGTTTTGCTTTTACTATACATCTAAAAAGTACCAAAATATACTGCACTAGTAGAGAGAATTACTAATGGTTAAAAGTGAAAAGAGATATAGTAGATTTTGTAGCCAAATGCATAGTATGTTGTTGATATCGTCCAAAATTTGATGTAAAGAAAAATAAAAAAAATAGAGTCATCATCTATCCAAATAATGATGGGATAGATCACCTAAAAAATTTAGATTCTAAGTCCGAGGGGTTGATTAAGTGTAGGGAAGGTGTTAGGCACCCTACAACTTCCGTAAAAACGGTTACCAAAAATATTGATC
>JAWDEX010216472.1:0-10225 GCA_035221805.1 Trichilia hirta
TAGGTTTACCAGTTTGGGAATAAAAGTAATGGCTATTAGTAATTACCTTCCCTGAGTTTTGACAAAATGTTAAGTACAAAAGAAATATTTCATTCAAGTAACAATTACATCCCTAAACCAATTTGACTGTGACTAAGTCAACAGTTAGTGAACCATGAAACAACTCAAATGGGTCAATGACTGTCATCCTATTTCTCAATTTTAATGTAAAATAAAACTATTTTTTTCATAAATATTGCAATTAATTCTCATCTATTTTTCTATTTCTTCTTTTCATCAATAGAGTAATATTAAGAATAAAATAGTATTACGAACTTTATTTATACAATTTAACACAAAAACTAATTGACTTTATTGCTTTTATCTTCCTTTCTTTCCTCCACTGGAGTGAAAACCATTTTATGCCTCTTTGACAGTGAAATAATATTAGTTTAAGCTCTATCACAATATCAATTAGAAGGATTTACTCAAATGGTGGAGGTGATGTGAAACAGTCAAGGACATATGGTCTGATTTGTGTGCACAATAACACTTAGTGAGAATAGCCTATTTGATGATAATTTGTGCAAGAATTCCTCCCCTATGGCTAGAATACTGATAATGATATCCCTAATATTCGTTGTTCTAGATTTTATTTACTGTATTTTGAATTTGAAGGTTGATGAACCTGTTGCTTATGTTGTACTATTGCTCTATTTATCTAGTTGAATGAAAGTTTACATTATATATGTTTTAAAAAAATATTACTAATAGGATAAAATTATATTATTAATGTCTCACCCACACATAAAGGGTTGGCATTGTCGATTTGTATTGATTTGAGTTTAAATTTCAAATTGATCCAAACATATTGGTTTGGATTTACTTCAATCCAAAAAACAATCCAAATCAATTCAATCATTGATTTGGATCAATTTCAATTGGATCCACCCAAAAGGGTGGTCATTATTGGTTTGAATCTAAATTGCAAGCCAATTCAAATATATTGATTTGAATTTAGTCCATTTCAAAAACTAATTCAAAACTTTTAGAACCAATCCAATTGTCAGTTTGGATTAGATCGGATTGGATTTACCCAACCCTACACACGCACTTAGAACATATTATGTAAAATTTAAAATGCATTGTGTATATAAAGGAGAGTATGTCAACTGAAAGCAGGGATGGCAAAAAATATTCTGGATCCATATTTGGTGAAAGATTCAAATTTGTTGCAGTGTCAGTACGGGTTGCTGAAATGTGGATATCTGTGGGTGAAAGGGATGTATTATACAAAAGGCAAATAAAGCCACAAAGTGAAAGGTAAAATGATGTTACTGGCAGTTCACTGAAGGTAGGCAAAATCCAAAACAATCCAGCAACGACACAAACCTAATATATATCTTCTATTTAATGAAATCCACTCAAACTTAACAATAGTTGTGAACAAACTACAAGCCCAGATGCACTCCTCCTTACTTCTACAAATGCCACAAACCAAGAGGTTTCAGCTACTACAGATATTTAGAACATTAGCCTACATATGCTTCAATCAAAATTTTGTTAGTACCACTAACTCATCAAAATAAATCATTTTTTGATAGAATGCTTGGGATTCAATATATAAGATTCCAGCTTAAGAAGTATTATTAACTCAAAAACGGATGATCGAGCTAAATGAGCAGAGAAATACATTCCGTCATGATTTATCCACGTCATTCCATTTCTGTGAAATCAACCAAGCAGTAAAAACTATTCATACGATAAATAAGCCGGAAATTATTAAAATGGGTATGCAGAGTTTTAGCAGATTTTTATAATCCAAACGCTCAGATGAATTTCTTCAAACAGGTTTGACGCCTTTTTATAAATGCACAAGTAGCACATTATTGAAATTTCAAGGCAATACCCAAAAAAAAAAAAAATCACTGTAGTTTTTCCTTGTAAGTGATTATATTGAAAACAGTCTCCGACCTTGTGAACTAACCTTGGCGGGGCCTCTGTGAATGACTGACCGACTGCTGGGAGTGCAGGTGACCGGTGATTGACAGAGAGAAGAGAAGAAATGGAGGACGAACAAGAATTAGGGCAGATTAATTGACTATCGGGTTCGGCTTTTAATTCTGAATTTTATGAATGCGGATCCGGGCGAATACATGTGGGTTGCATGAAACCCGGATTCGGCCGGAATCCACAGGTTTACAATTTGAGTTAATGGGTGATTAATAGGTGCGAATATACTCGATTCGAATTATTTCAATTTTTTTTAATACGGGCCGGATTTAAATATTTCTATCATCATCCTTAGTATCCTTCTACCAAGTCTAACCAACAAAGTGAGGCTTTATGGGCTGGTCCTGTGTAGATAGAAGTACTACATGAAAAAGAAAGGTAAATCGGTTCCAGAACGAGTACAAGACAAATAAAACAATCTCGTCTCTGGATGTGAGAATGCTATTTTGAATAGAAGAAACTTGGTCGATCATCACATCAAAGATGGAACAACTGTAGAGAATGACGCTCTACACTTGCAGAGGATTTCAGGACACTGTCCCTTTGCCTTACAGATTACAGCTAGTCCAAGCTATTAGCCTTCCATTGTATGGCCGATGTTGCTTAATGAAGTCATCTATTCGAGCGTATTGTGAGGGATATATTTTAGAAATTGGGTTTTCATCTCCAATGAGAATCGGGGAATTTCTAACCCCTTCTTGAAAAGGCTTTGGCCTTTCATTTTTCTGAATTGAGCTTCGGCTTGGCAAGCGTTGTTTCAACAACGGACGGGAAGACTTTGACAGACAGTCGCGCACAAGAACTGCTCGCGCTGTTACACCTATAGCCAACGTAAATTCACTAAACCAAGGTTCGTCTCGTGTAGTGATGGCGCAACTTTTGCAAAGGTATTGAGTAGATACTTTATGTATCAAACGTTATCCTATCTTCCATAGTATGCATTTGTGCCGATGCACGGAGGACCGAGCATACACAGTCCTCCAAACCGACTATTCATGTAAGTTTATTAGCTAGTATCCTAGAATTACCATACTAAAATTTATTTAATTGAAATTTCAAAAAATTAAATTGTCAAAAATACATGAGCAAAAACGACATTCAGAGCCCAATTGTTAGGCCGGACGAAAAAAAAAAAGACTACATTAATCTCTACAATAATGACACCCTTTCATTATATTTTTCACTTACTTTCAACCCAAATTGTTACAATCGCATAAATACCTTTAATTATTAATAATACACTTTTTTAATATTTTAAAAATGTGACGGAAAGAACATTATATTTATCAATTAAAAAGAACTTGTAATTTATAACGAAGGATAAATTGGTAATTTTAAAAATATAAATAAAAAATTTAATATTCTAAACCCTACAAAATTTTTAAATAAAAAAGAATAATTTCTAATGTTTAATTACAAAAGTGGAAAATGTTCCACAGGCTCCATTTTATTCACCAAATAAAATTTTTTAGCAACTCCTAATTGCCACAAAATGTAAATGAAATTTGAAAGTAAACAAATGAAATTTATAAAATTATTTACTTTCTTGTAAGAATGACAAATATCCTCCTATGTTTCATTAAATAGTAATTATTTCTACTTTATATTTTGTGATAAACGCTCCCTAAGATTTAAAAATTATAACAAATACTCTCTATCAAATTAATTTTTTTAGTTTTTTTTATTTTATATGTAATAACCATTATACCTCTAACCTTTATAAAAATATATAAATTAAAAAAATTATATAAAATTACTATAAAAAATTATATAAAATGCAGAAAATTAATTAAAAAAATTTTTATTTTATAAAAAATAAAAAATTTATAAATTGTATTAGCAAATTTTTAAAATTTTCATACTTTATAAAGATTAAAGGCATAATAATTATTACACTATAAAAAGACAAAAATATAAAAGATGAAAAAATTAATTTTATAAGCAGTATTTATCACAACATTCAAATTTCAGGAGATTTGTCACAAAAAAAAAAAAAAAAAAAAAAAAAAAAAAAAAAGAGAGAGAGAGAGAGAGAGAGATAATTGTCATTTATTAAAATTTTATAATTGCTAAGTTTTGTTATAACTGTTAATATTTTATTTATTTTTGTAAGTTAAGATTATTATCATTGCAGTAATATTAGAGATTTTAATTTATATCTCAAATTTTAGATTCCGAATGATGTGACAATTGATAATAATATATTATTTATTAAAAGTTTATTAATTTTTGAAAGATAACTATAATATTTATTACTCTTCAGGCTACTAAATTTTTAACAAAAAGGTGATATAATACTATCAACTAAAAATTAAAAATTAGAGCAGAAGAATTTGAAATTATAACAAAAAAAATTGAAATTAAGATATATATCAGCCTGCGGCGGACAGCACCTTATGGTGACCCATTTTTCAAAGAACCACTCAAAAGCTGAAGGTTTCAGAATCAACTCCAATGAATTGTCAATAAGACATTATCCATTTGAATTCAAAACCACGAATACGAAATGATTTAACATTCCACTATCCTTTTAGGAAAAAATAAATTCCACTGTGCCCGACCACTATTCTTTTGCTTTTATGGCACATCAAGATCAAGCCACCTAGTTGACGGCAATGGAGAATCTTAGTCTTCATAGGGTCTGCCACCCTTTTGCACAATTATCTGTCATTCCATCTTTTCCTTCTCATTCTAAGGAAAGGGACCATTTTTCTTCATCTTCCCTGCCTCGCACCTGGCTCGTGTCTTTGTTTAGATAACTATTTAAGTCTTTTCGTCTACTTAATTATTATATTCAACCCCTTTTTTATTTTTAATTTCATTCCTACTCTTCGCCCTCAAATTTGAATTTCGTACAAAACAAAAACAAAAAAAATTATTAAGTTACGGTCCCCAAGATTTTATATTCAACACCTTATTATATTATACAAGCGAAGAAAATTCGTAGTATTTAAGTCTATATTTTTTTTATATTAATATATGATACAGGAGATGAAAATATTTAGATAATTATCTAACTTGATTAATATTGACTTGTCTTGAAAGAAAATCATATTGAGGACGCAAGCCCTAGATATCAAGATCACATCATTAAATAGAAGATAATCAAGTTCTTGTAAATCACAGTTGTTGATAAATAATATCGATACTAATTATTTTTTTTTTTTTTTTGTGGTCCAAATTGTTAAGAGTTTAATAAGTAATGATCATTATCAATCTTCTAAATCGTTATAAATATTTCTGCTGAATTTAAGTTCTCTAATCAAAGAAGTTATATTCCGGTGTAAATTTATTAATCATTTAACACCAAATCTTCTCAGTTAAGATTATGAAGATGATATAAATTTTTTTGGCTTTGTCAATAATCCAAGGACTAGTTTCGGCATAGAATATATATATTTTCCTGAGTAAATTAGCTAAAGCATTCGTTCTTGAAGCGAAATATTTAAGTAATAATTAATTGTTTGCATTGTACAAAAGGTGGTGTATAATATTATATATTGCTTCGAAAATCCATGAATATATTTCATGGCATAATATTATTGTTTTTATTCATTTTAAATTAAAGTAAAATGAAAGGGTACTATTATTTGGGAGACCAAACAACCCCAGCAATCCATTTTTGCATTTAAAAATTGTTGTTGTAATATATGTTAGAGAGTGAATGGAATTATGGTCCTTTAGAATCTTATAATAATTTGATGCACTAAGAACTAAAATAATGGGCATTTTAGTTTAAGAAATAACATGATTAGGTTTTGCTTAAATTACAATTAAATTAGTGTGGACATTCTGCTGGAGTTCAATTTTCTCTGGTGGATGTCCCTTGAATGATGAGATTCTGTTTGGTCACCTACTCAATTTCGTCATCTGTTCAATAATGCTCAGATTTTGTTATGTTTATATGTTTCGCAAGTTGATTTAAAATTTAATGAATGTTTTTTCTCTTAAATGTGATTGACTTCCACCAGTATTACATATATGAGATGTCATCTGTTTAACGGAACTGTACTGAGATGTAATTATGGGAAACTCATTCAAATCCTTTTATCTTGTTTGGTAATATATACACATACTCTTGGAATGATTATACGTTTGATTGGTCTAAGAAGAAAATCATATAAGTGGATGCCGTGTAGCAAAATTCGTATTTTATTCAATAATTTTTCTTTTTGTTCACATTTGCTTTAAAATGAATGAATTGTATAGTACTTATTAGAATAAATGGAAAAATTATAATATTATTAAAAATAGTGTTATAAAACCGTTTTCATATAAAATTTTATATAAAGTTTGGTATAGTTATGAGATGGTGAGACTTCATATGGTTTCTAAATTTCTAATGTTTACATGGCCAAGCTAGGAAACTGATTCAAATGCTGTTATTTGATATAATATTATGTGTTAACTTAAGAATTGAAGGTAAGGAAACACCAGTTCTTTCTCTCTCTCTCTCTCTCTCTCTCTCTCTCTCTTTCTCTCTCTCTCTCTCTCTCTCTCCCTTTCTCTTTCTATTTTTTAAGAGAATATTGAGTTTGAGGTTCGTTCATCCTCTATTATTTTCTTCAGCAGTGTAAGTAGTGACAGGTGTAAGTTTTCTCTAAAAAAGATCGAAAATATTGGAATGGATAGCTATCTCTTCTTGTAGATGCTCAACTTAGAAAAAGAAAGTTCATTTGGTTGATAGCTTGTAGAAGAATAGAAGTGAAAGGCAGTTAAATAACAAATATTCCTGATAGGACTGTCTTTGGTTTGAGCACTAGTGATAAAAGTAGATTGTTTTGCTTTTTGTTGTCTTCAGGAAAGAAGTAATGATGTCTATGGCCAATTTTAATGTGCTTGGTTTCTAGTGTGGTCTGACATAAATGGAGGTTATGATGGATGACTTCTTCATATTTTGGACTTATTTATTAGGCTCATGTTCTTTGATGGTACATACAATAGAGGTACCATTTTTTGTTAGCATAACAAGGCCACAACTGATCGTTGAGCTTACAGTGATAGCTTGTTTTGTAGTGTTTTCTTAGAATTTATATGAATTAAAAAACTTTTCTTTTTCGGGTATTTTGGAATTATGTTCTGACCAAGCTGTTATTATCCATGTTCTAACTATTATCTATGTAATAATCTATACATTTTATACTAAAATCATTCAAATTCTTGCTTTACAGGTTGTAAATTTTACATAGTTCTATTCATAAATTTTGATTTCTGACTTTGCAAAGGTCTACACTTAGTTCTCACTTGCATGTAAGTTTTCTATTACCTTTTTTAATAATTAGTTTTTTTACTTAAATTTGAGATTTTGATAAGTCCAGATATTATTGAAAGATCTGGCAGCTGGTTGTTTTGTGAAAGTATTTGTGGAAGATCTATATTGAGTTTAGTACTTAATAGAGTACTATAATGAGTTTACATACCATATTTAGAGTTGTATTTTAACACCTACTCTCATGGTATTATGTTTTGAGGCTTACCATCATGATATTTTTTAGTACTAATCATGCATTTAAATTAATTGATTTATGTTGTTTAGATTTGTTTTTTTTTATATGGAGTTATGTTGAGTTGAATTACTTAGGATTGTGTTCGAGGACGTGTTTGAAGTTCAAGGATTTAGTTCCAATTAAGATGGACTGAATGATCAATGACTACTATTGGTTATTAACAATGATTAGAAAAATAAGCTAATAAATAATTGAAACTAAACTTCCCTGCATTGTTACATTTTCCAATCCAATTTTCATTTTTTCTAGCTTCTTAATGCTTTGTATAAGGAATCTATTCTTTAGATTGTTGGAATGTGCTCAAATTAAGACAAAAGCAACAAGTAGTAAAATATACCTAAGATTAGCAACCAAATAGGAAATAACAGCAACAAAAAATTAGCAAGCAATATGTGATAGAAACAAAAAAAAAAAAAAATAGCAACCAGAAACAATAATAATAAGCACATGGGACAGCAGTAGATTCAGCAAAGAAGCAGCTAATATCAGCAGTAAAATGACCATGAAATTTGCTTTAGAAATAGCAAGCAAAATGGCGACAAAGCACCAATAATCTAGTAAGAAATTGCAGGCCATATTTTGGAACATAATATATATGTAGATAGCTCTAGGCTCACGTAAAAGAAATTTGTCCTTAAAGGTGTTGAGCCAGTCTTTACATATTGACAGTAGTGTAGGTATGATTTTGTATGTTTAGTATAATATATAATATATTTTATTCATAAATGTCATATATATGTATACATATATCAATGCATTTGAGTCTTTCTTTATGATTAGGTTCTCCCTTATCGGTTCGATTTACTTGTGGACCTACACGAGTATGAACACATCGACACATGTTCGGACAAAAGGACGTATAAAAGTTAAAATCTCATCGACTACACGCCAACAAGAAAGACCATATTGTGTAAAGTTTACGAGCGAATTTATGTGATTGTTGGGACCTTGGCATTGCAGAGAGTGCAATCTTAGAGTAAGATACCTTAGGAACAAAAGCTAGAGCTATTTAGAAAGTTAAAGGTCATAATTACTTTTTGTAATTTGATTTTAGTTTACATATTTAATAAATATTATTATATTTATTCATATTCATATAATAACAAGTCCAAATATGTCTAATGCAGGAATGATTTATTTTAAATTTCGCGCAGTCACATATTTTAAGCTATCTTAATTTTATTATGGAAAAACAATATAATGAATATTGGTGCAAGGTGTTGAAAAAGGCTTACATGAAGTATCCACCAGAAGAGACCTATTGCTATCTACCAAAAAATGCGTCTCAAGATGATTGAGATTATCTATGTGATCTTTGGACTAATTTCAATTGTGAGGTATATTTTAAACTCGTCTGAAATTATTTGTTCAATATGTGTTTGAAATTATATTGATATTGCTGATTTTAGCTATATTATTAATGTTTGTGTTACAGAAAAAATATTTCCAAAATTTTGATAATAGGTGTAAACTTTTATTTAATTACCGCATTGGATCGAAGCCATTTTATGTCCATCACACAGAGCTTGTACATGTTATATTTTCTTTTCAATCTTTTAGTGTTTAATTTGATAAGACACTGATTTATTTTGTTAACTTTTTAGGAATTAATGTGATTTGTTTAGTGTGGTTCAAAAATTTATAAACTCATTGGACTTATATAGGTTTAGTAATGTCTTTTGTTGTGTTATGTTAAAAGAAATTATGGATTGTATATGTAATGAGTCCATGGTATTATTAGATTAGTTATACTTTCGTGATAGTGCGTGCAAATAAGAATGTGTTATTTATTTGTTATATCTATTAGTTGTTGAATTAGAAAGTAAAATTGTTTCAATTTTTTCGTATCAAATATTTTAGAGTCTGTTTTTACAACAACTTCTTTCGTTCTTTCTCTCTTTCTTTTTTTTTTTTTTTTAAATTGACATAGTTGCCTTCTTTTACTTTAGTATCATTTAGTGTAAATTTTAAGAAATTATTATTTACTTAATAATAGTTTTATATTTAATATTATTTTGTTATAGAGTGATGAATCCATTTTTAATCAGCCTTTTTTTGATTTCTTTCATGTCACGTATTATAATAATAAACATGGATGGATTAGTGATGAAGCATAGATGGCACATGTGAGTGTATTGGATATTTTCAAAAGGTTTTAATCTAAGGTTTATTATATTAATAAATAATTGTATCTTGCATTTATTTATTATATATCAGAAAAGAATGGTAGAGGTATAATAACTTTTTCTTGAAGAAGGATCGTAGCCAATGGATGATGAGGAAATGTTGAGTCGTGTATTTAGTGATTAATCACATTACATCAGGGGACTGGCTAGAAGGTGTAAGGTGCGAAATGTTGATGTAAGTAGTTCACGAATTGAATCAGACTTGCGCAGTGAGTTGGAGTCGACACAAATAAAGCTGTAACTAATAGAGTCATATTTACAGTCAGCTGAAAGTGAACTACAGATTCACAAGAAGCAGTTGCAATCGATTGAAAGTTAGCTACAAGTTCAAAGAGAGCAGCTATAAGAGTTTAGAGACATTTTGATGGAGTTAGAGCCATATCAATTTCGACTACCATAGTCTTAGGTCTTAGTTATATGTCCATTGCTTCATTATACTATATATTAGAAGTAATATGTGAGTTATGTGTACTTGTACTTTTAATAATTTGTATTTTAATTTTAATTTTACTACATTAAATATTTATAGTGATTTATATA
>JAWDEX010216483.1:0-10225 GCA_035221805.1 Trichilia hirta
GAAGTAGCCTCCCCTAAACGGAAAACTCCACTGTAACCTTTAATCATACCTTGATACCTGCAATAGAAATATAAAACTCTCACAGAAAGTCCGTTTATATATATATTTTTTATTTAAGAAACCAAGAGAATTATGTTAACAAAGAGGATGAAAGGTATACAGGTATGGATCAGGTGTTCACAAAGAAGAAAAAAAAGCCACAGGAAAGGCAACAAAACCTATAATAATTATTATATTTACAATCTCCAAATTCTTTGAAATTAAAGCCCAAAGCAATGCAAAAAGGCAGGCACTATATGCAAACCACGAATCCATTCTTTCTTGCCAAAAATATAGTTTTTTCTCTCTTGCCATACCACAATAGAACAGATGAAACAGCACATCCTTAAAGTGTTTAGTTTTCTTCCTTTTCCCAAAGGGGAAAATTCTCTGAAAGTAAGAAGTCACAAGAACTAGGATGGACGACCAATTCTTGGCTTCTTTGCATACTCGAGGCGACCATACAATGGAGGAACAGATTATTGGAGGTCTCAATATTTCTGCACATCACACACCAAGAAGAAGAGGTTGGGTGCGTCTTGCCCCGATCCAAGGTTGTTAGCAAATGGGTCCTATAGTTTCTGAAGTTTTGGACCAAGTAGAGAGAATGGAAAGTAAAGAACTTGTTTATAAATTTCCCAATGTGTAAAGACCAATACAATTGTAATAAGTTGGATTAGATTCAGAAATTACCTTTCTACCAACTTGGTGGCTTTACCAATGCATACAATCAATAAACCAGTGGCCATGGGATCAAGTGTTCCAGCATGTCCTACCTATATAATCAAAAAAAAAAAAAAATGGAAAAGAAAAAAGTTTACACGGGATGTTGAACCTTCAATGCAAAGTAATAACAAAAGTGCACCTTTTTCACTTTGACTAGACGTCGCAGCTTTCCACAAACTGTAAACGAAGTCCATCCTGACTCATAATATGACAGTGTTATCTTTCGTAAAAATGATAACTCAAGGTTTCACATTTAACTTTGAACAATATGTCAGTAGAAGTTAAAGAAGCAGTCTAAGAATTTAGATAAAGCAGTGATCAAAATATCCTCAACCAAGAACTAAATGACCAAGATGCATTTAAAGTAGACAACAAGAAGCACAATAGTCTTTCTTTAAAATATCGTACAAGAAGCACCATACTACCTATGAGGTTATCCTTTCATGGAAAACAGTATCAAGTTTTACACCTAGGAAATAAACAAATTGAACGTAGTATAGCAGTCAAACTGGATGCTAACAGTTGACGAGAGCAAATGCTTTAGTTATGATTAATGTTTCCAATCATTCATAAATACATGAAAATTGCAAAAGAACAAAAGTGTCTTTGTGATTGTAAAGGCTTCATGCACGCTGCTAGCAAACCTTTATATGAAATCATACATATACTTCAGTAGTGAACTATATTTTCAGTTGTTTAAATGCATTACAAATAAATTAATAAGCTAAAGCACAAAATTGTCTTTAAAATTGAAAGGGCTTCGCTCAAAACCTGCTGGAAAATAGATTTTCTCATTTAATGACTTACTAAATCTTGGTCTATTTAATCAGAGTATGGATCTCTGTGACTAGAATGCAATCATCAAATTCTGCATGTCTGATGGTTGCTGACACAAAGACTTTGTCCCCAGCTTACCGTGTGCTACTAAAATAGATTCCAATCAACCAAGTTGGAGTCCAAGCTTTTATCGATGACCACTGAGTAGAACTCAAACTAGCCTAACTGAACTAAACAATACACACACATAAATATATAGAACAATATCTTATCTGTACAACTGTACTCATATATTAAGTCAAGAATCAAGATCCTCATCTGCCATACACGTATCCAAATAAAAGATAAATGCTCATTGCCTTACAGTTTCTAGCATCTAATAATTAAAACTAGATTGGCGATTTTGTAAGATTATGTAAAAGGAGATAATGTCTAAAATGCATCTATGCCTGCCATGTCTCTCGTATGCAAAAGGCCAAACATAGGAAATGGCTCACCTTTTGGCTTGTTCACCAAAACCATTGTTCCAAAAGGACTGTCCCATGTCTGAGGAAGCTCAGTACTTCTGGTCACAACATATGGTTCTGCACTACCAACTTCAGCTTCTTTATTTGGAACTTTCTTCAAACACTTAAAGAACTCCTCCACTTTCTTCTCAGTAAACTCCCTGTTCACATCAACATTTTTTCCCAAAATGGAATCTTTTTTACTCTTTTTATCCCGAGCATCAAAAAACACCAACTTTTTATCATCCTCTTTATTATCAACCTCAGGTTTCCGTTTCTCACTCCTTGCACCAACGTTCTTCCTATTTTTCTTCACATTTTGATCCGCACTCGGGTCCAGAAACGCCTTATCAAGACATTGATCAGGGAAATACTTCTTTTCTAACTGATATACCATCTTGTAATGCTTATCTTTTTCCCAAGGATAAGCAAACGTATCATAAAAATATAACTCTTCCTCTCGTTTGTGCAACCTATTGAATTCCACAACTTCAGGCTTCAACTCTACATAACGCTCCTCATTTTTACTGTACTCATCATCAGAATCTGACCCAAATAATCGCTTCCTTCTCTTATTATAATATTTTCTCATAGACTTTGTCATTTCAGCATTATCCGAACTGGGTTGTGCTATTTTTGTTTCTCTCCCTAAAGCTAGTTTTTTATCAACCCAGTTGTCAAAACCCATTTCTCCATCTGGGTTTTGACTCTCTCGAGAGTTGGTTGAGTTGACCCTGTCGGGTCGTCGACGAGTTTGAGATTGCGGGGACTGAGTTGGACGGTTAATGATCATATCATATTGAAGTGGGTACGGAGTAGAAGTAATGGAGAAAGCCTTGGTTGATACTGAAAAAATACTTTTGTCAAGAATTTTATTATTCTGCTTCAAATTCAATGTTGGTGGTAGTAAGAAAGAAAGAGCCCTTGAAGAAGATATCGTGAGTTTTGAGCGCAAGAAAGGCAGGGACATGTTGCTCAGATAAACTGATTTTGTCATTTGATGGTTGATTATGTCGTTATTGATTTGAACATCGTTGGTATTTTAAATTGGCGAACGAGAACAGTCAGATAACACTACAGTTCTCTCCGATTGATCAGGGAGAAGAAATCGTGTTCTGCGCTTCCGGTTCTTACTCCTGCTTTAGCTCGCTGGTGATTTTGAGACGAAAACAGGGGTATAAATTTAGGTGATTTTGCCCGGCCCAACAAGTCCATTTTGCATATTGAATAGAGCTTAGCCCAATGTCTGATAATAGAACTGACGACTGAGGGGATTTTTTTTTTTCAATAGAAAGAATTGAGGGAACTTGATAATGAATATATATAATTTTCTTTTAGAAAATGTAATAATATTATTATGTCATACAAAATTACCGATCATACCTTCTTTCCTGAAAAGAAAAATTTACCAATAAATTTCGAATCCGACGGCAACAAAATTTTGGCATCAAATATCGTCAACCTTTTAAACCGCTAAACATTGTAACAATTGATTTTTAATTGGCTACTGCTTGCGAAAAGTTCTCCTCTGTCTCTTTTGAAACTTTGAACTAAAAATTTGCCATTTAAAAGTCGAACAATACAAAATTCTCTTCCTCTATGTGAATCAAAGACGTAATCTTTCGTCAACTAACTCAGATACAACCTGTAAGGTATAAGTTTCAATGATTACCTTTTAATTTTGATGGTGTTTTAAGTATTATGCTACACTGAAACTAAAAATCTTGGATTATGTACCTATTGAAAGATGATGTTAGAAGTTATTAATTCCCTCTAATACCGCATAGGTTCATAGAAATAGTTTGCTTATTCGGATAAAATCTACAAAGATTGAAAGGTAATTAAGGGTGCCAGATTTTCAGCAATAATCCACCAGTGCTCGAGTTAGATATTAAAGTAATTTTTGGAGAGAAAGAAAATGATAGTAAATTTGCAAAGTATATGCTTAAGGGTAAAAGTAAAGGGAACTTTTTTTTTCTTGGCGGTTGTCATAATTCGATTTTATTTTTTATAAATTTTATTTATATTTACAGTGCCGAATATGTAATAATAATATAAGACTCAATTTTTAAATTATTCTATTAAAATTGTTTGATAAATTTGTATCTTAATTCGAGATACGGAATTTTGATAGTAGTGTGTATATATATTATTATTTAATTTCAAATTAATTATTAGGATAATTCTGATAAATTTATCAATAATATAAGTATTTATTATTTTTTTTTACTTTTATTAGTTAATAATTGGGTTACCTTTATAGTTGTTATCATTGCTATATTTTTATCTTTCTTATATATTTGTACAATGATTTTATTCATCTTTAGAGTTAATTTTAGTTAAAAATAAAGAAGATGTCATTCTGTTAAATTTGAAATATTTGTTTCTTTTGTGAAACTAGTCTGAAAAAATATAAAGATTTTATAAATAGTACGAATAATTTAGGTCAAATTTTAGTTAAGAAAAAGATTCATTTGGTCTATGAAAGAGGTAACCTTGAGTTAATGGGATGTGTGTTAATAATAGCATATTTAAGAGACAGTCAAGTACTGGGTATTATTCCTATACTTTTAACCATAGAAAATTTTATTGAAAAAATAGTTGGTAATGAGTTAAAGGTATCTTTTATGCATAAACGTATTGCAAAAATGATGTGTAACTCTGATGCTTTTATATACCTTATAAGTGATTTGAGTACTCTAGAAGAACTTTTTCAAGTTGCTTCATGAGTTCATTTGAATATTAACCAAAAAATCATTGATTTATTAAATGTTAATAATTTCTATGATTCTTTATTATCTTGTTTTGATTAAGCTGTAGAAGAATAATTTATCTCACTTTTAACACATCAGATCTTAATCTGTGCCTCAAATTTGAGTAATTGATTGATCAATTATAAGATTTTATTTATGAACCTAATCCAATGATAGTTCAGATAGATTAATTAGTAAAAAGTAACAAAAAGTACAAATTAGATTTGACGCTCCCTCTTTAATTTTTCTTTCTTATACTTTATTGCAAATTTTTCTTGTATAAAAATTCTATCTCAGGTCATATTTTTTATATTTATCTTTATATATTAAGACTTCAAAAAAATATCTTATATTAGATGAGGTAAGATAGTTGATGTTAAATAATATTAGAATTATAAGTATTATTATGTATTTATCTGTGTTAAAGTGTGTTTATTGTAGTGTAAAAAAGAAGCAAGCATCTGATTTCTGTATAGATGGCTAAGTAAAAGGTTATTTCTTCTCCTCTCGATTCTTAAAACGCATTCTCATAATGTTATTATTATTTATATATGTTTTAAATTTATAATAGGTCTTTTTATTTACTTCTATTTAAGTTATTCAAATTTTGTAAATTCTCATATTATTATTTGTTTCTCTATAAACTTATTATATAAGAGTTTAATGAATTATTCTTATTACAAATATACTTTGACATATGATTGTAGGTTGCAAGCGAAAAATTTCATATAATTTATTTTGACGATTTCATAAGAAATAATATCTAAAAGCATTGATTAAAAAAAAGAGAGAGAGAGAGAGAGAGAGAAATTAAATATAAGCCTTGTTGATAAAAGTTAGGAATGAGCTGTACCCCAATGGCATACTTAGCTATATAGAACAAGTCTTGTATTAAAAAAAAACAGAAGAAAAACTAAATACAAGTATTGTTGGTAAGGGTTAGGGATGAGCTGTACCTCAGTGGCATACTTAGCTAGATAAAGCAAGATTTGTATTTAATAGAAAAAAAAAATTAAATACAAGTATTATTGGTAAAGGTTAGGGATGAGCTATACCTCAATGGTATTCTTAATTATATAGAATAATTTTTGTATTTAAAAATAATAATAATAATAAATAGTAATAGCAAGTATTTATAACTTAAAAAGACTTAAATGGGTATTTTAACACCTAATGCTCTGAGACCGATTGGTCTAAAAGCTATTGGTCGATAAACTAGGTAAAAAATTCAATAATTAAAGCCCAAAAAATATTAATTTTAATAAAATAATAAGAATGATTTTGACGTTAAGCCTCATAATTAACAAGTTACTTTAAGTACAAAAAGAATGTTTATAACTTTTTTGTCTAAAAGGTTTATGATTTGTAAATTCTTTTACTGGAGAATTTACTTATTTAAAAATATCAAAGAGAAGTGAAATAATAAATACTTTCTTTGTGAATTTTTGTTTCAAATAATGAGTAAAGATTGTTATTAGTATTTGAATGCATATAATATAGTATAAATAGGTTTGTTATTTTATATTTAAACTTAATTTTATTAGTAATTATTATTTAATTTCTTTCTCAATGTAGGATTCGTAAACAGAGCATGACTTTTCAACCAAGAGAGCTATTGAGATGATTCTTAATTCAATAGAAAGCTTAAATAATGAGCTAAAACTTTTATATTTTCACCAACCATTAATTTAGACTCCATAGAGTATTTCTAAAGTTATTTTTCAAGTACACTACTGTTTCAATCAGACTCGACCTAAATTTAATATTTTATCCATAACTTTTGATAACAATTTCAGAATTATTTGAAATTAGTGGCTTTAGAAATCTATTTCAATAGGCTAAAATGTTTATATTTAGTTCAAACTTCAATTCTAAATTTATATTATATTTTTAAGCTCATTTCTGAAGCCCATTATAAGCCTATTACTGTTTTACCTTAACCCGACCTTATTTTAGTGTTATACCTATAACTTTTGATAAAAACCTCAAAATTATTTGATATAAGTGGCTTTGTAAAGATAGCTTAATGGCATAAAATGTTTATATTTGAGCTAAGCTTCAGTTATGACTTGATGTTATACTTTTAAGCCTATTTTCGAGGCCCATCATAAGCCCACTTGTTATTCTGGCCTAGCCCGACCTTGTTTTAGTATTTTGCCCATAACTTTTGATAAAAATATTAGATTGACCTAAAACAAGTGGCAGATCAAAGCTAAGAGATTTACCTATAACTTTAATTCCTATCATGAAGGCTAAATCATTGATCATTGACGTCATCTATGATGTTTTTTATGATGGTAAAATTATTGAATGTATTTATCAAAGATTCTATCCAAATTTGTCAACAAATTCATTTAATAATTAACTACTTGACAGCCATTATTGATATTTTGTCCCTAAGATTTACCTTTAGGGAGACTACTATAGGCATGCCGTTGGGCATAAAAAGGAGGACAAAGTAAATAATCAATAATGGTAACCTCAGATAATAAATTATTTTTGGTTTTAATTGCATTTTTCTTCTTTCTCTTTTTCATTTATAGTTTGTACTTTTGTATTTGTCGAGTAATAAAACAAGAAGTTTCTCACATTTATATTCTTTCTCCTTTTATATTTATTATTGACTTTGTATTCGGATCATAATAACTAATTTGGTAGAATCACGAGACTAACTTGCTTTAAGTAAAAAATAACAAGTCGAATATTTATCAACACGAAGTCTTTCTAAGTAAAAAATAACAAGTTAAATATTTGCTAATATGAAGTTTTTCTAAGTAAAAGATAACAAGTCGAATATTTAACAACACAAACTCAATTCAAATAGGAAATAGTAAGTCAAAAATTTACCAAAACGAAGGCGATTCAAGTACAAAACAAGTTGAAAGATTACTGAGATAAAATCGTATAGATAGCCACCAAAATTGTAACTTAGAACTGCTTTAACTCTTAGCCAAAATTTTTGGACAATAAATTGACTAAGATAAGCAATTAATGCAATGAAATCATATTATAACAATCATGGTAGATATCCTGAATAATTCATGTAGGCAGCGAGACACATTATGGCCTAAATCATGCTTGCACTTTAGTTTTAAGATTGAGGTGTTATTTGTTAGTATTGTATGTCATAAAATCATTCGTATTGTCGATTTTAGGCATGTTGTATTGAGTTACTATAATAATATGTATTGTACATATATTTTATTAATAAAAAATTTATTTCAATTTATGTGTATATGTTGCTTCTCTATCTAATTATACTAATGATAGAATATGCATATGAATCGTCCAAAATAATTAAATTATCTAAAGTATTCCCTACAAAAGTAATATCGACTGAGCATTGATATTATAATCTAGGCATACTAAATGTCTTTGTTGAGTATTATAAGATAATATTAGTGTGAGTGATATAATAGTCATATCATTAGGATATTAATGTAGAATAATAATTAGAGAAATATTATTCGAATGTGATCAAAGTTATGATAAATAACACGAAAGTATGTTATCAATGATTCATTATATGATTATATGGGTGTGTTAACTAGTCCTTAAACCTTAGACGTCATAGTTGTTAATCAGTATAGATTCACATGGTTCATATGATGTATAAATACGAGACTAATTTTATCTTTTATACAAAAGCTAATTTGATTATATGTAGTTTATATCAAAAAGCAAATAACTATCAAATGAAATCTATTAACTTAATATAAAAAATTTTGAAATATCATTGACTCGGTCCAGATTCAAGTTTCTAATTAAATATTAATAAATATTTAAAAATAAAAATTTTAACTAAAGTATAAATATTATAAGAAGAGTTTATAGTAATAAGTTCAGCTCGTATTAACTAATTATCTAAATATAACTATATTTAGAATTTTTGACACTCATAAGCCCTGATTTAATTGAAATTAGATGAACGAAAAAAAAAATTATTCACATAACATTTATAGTTATTAATAAAAAGTTTGATAAATATTTTTCTATTATAATTTAAGAGCTATAATATACTGTTAGATGTTAAATATAATTGTTGAATATTCGAATGGTTTAAAATGAGATCGATGAGACCGATTTCTGCTCACGATTGATATCAAGTGAACTTAAAAGGTCACAATATAAACTCTAGATTATCTTTACTATTAGAGAGAGTAAATAATATCTGTAAGAGACTTAACACTCTTGGAAATATTATTTAACCGAAAAAATCGTAAATAATTTACGCGTTAAATAGTTTAATGAATTAAGAGCTTAAGTTAATAACTCAGTTATAATTTACAGTAAGTTATATTATTTTATAAATATTTAAAAATATAAATAAAATTAAAATAAATTTAGTCAAAATAGATTTGATCGAATTTAGGATTAATTTATAATTTTTTTAAAGTTTGAGGGCCTAAGTAAAATTTTATATTTACTATTAGGAAGCTTATTGGACAAGTTTTAGGACCCATTTATCTTTGACTAAAAGATCAAGAATATTTTAGTAAATGACCAAAAAATATAAATAAGGCCAATTTTTTTTATTTTTAGATGAATTTTATCAAAAATTAGAAATTTTCATTTTTGCTCTCTCTTTCTACATTCGACTAAGCAAGGAGACATTTAAAAAATTTCATTTTTTTGGAGACATCACAAATTTAGTGTTAGTCTTCATTAATTGATCACTAAAGGCTAGTGATTAAAATATCAAATTGCTTAATTTTGCATTATATATGCATATATTGTTTAATCTTTGATGAAAAATAATCCATGTGTGATTTAGTGATATGCATGTAATCAACACTTACAAATGGTATCAGAGCATCTATTGATGTTAATTATGTACTTGATTTGTGGTTGAAATAATTAAAATTAAAAGAATTTGATTTAAGAGCAAGTTTAAAGTTTTAAGATTTATCAGAGTATTATGCTTTTCAATGGTAAAGATGATGAATAATTTATCATATTGATGTGATGAAATAATTATGAATATTATTTGACGATTTTGAATCCATGAAAGCATGATTTCATATGATGAAAGTGTGAAAAACATATTGAATGCATATGCTTGATTTTCGGCCATCATGGACATCATGCACGTTTGATGTATTTTTGGTGTTTTAATTGATATGTTGAAGTGATATTGATCACATTCTATAATTCCTAAATTTGGCCATAATAATTCAAGTATGCAAATATTGTATATTTGGATGAATTATGTATGGTTAATGGTTAATTATGTATATTGATTATAATTAAATGTAGTTAATTATTAATTGTTGAGTTTTGATCATAATATAGGTGCTTACATTTTCAGCCATCATGATTTCAATATGTAAATGTTATGTTTTAAAAATTTAATGCATGATTTAATTCTTAATAATGCATGTTTTATTGATTAAACATTGTTAATTGTTAACAATGTATAATTTG
>JAWDEX010216494.1:0-10225 GCA_035221805.1 Trichilia hirta
TTGAGGGAATTAATTATATTCAAGTGTAAAATAATGAATTTAAACCTTAATACTCATACACTTTTATATACTCATCAATTATGCAAATACATAAAGTAAAATTTATCCTTTACAATAAAATTTTTACAAAAACAAAGAGAAAAATAAAGTATTTTCACCTATATCCCATGAAATACAACGTCTATCCCATGAAATAAAACTAGGTTTTATAGCGAGAAACTACTCACCGGGAGTTTACACGGCCTTTAGGAAGCAAAACTTTTGATTTTAGAAATTGAATTGTAAAAAAATATTAATTTTTCAATAACGCTACAGTGACGCGCAGGTACTGTTCTAACGACATTTTCGATAGTCAGTAGCCAAAATTTGATTTCCCTCGTCAATAAGAGTCTGATGAAACAAACGATGCATCAATCCAACATGTGTATGCAAAGGTATAGCTAGCTAAACTTTCTCTCTCTTTTCTCCTCTCCTCTCCTCACTCAAATAAAATGAATAAGCAACCCATTCACATATATATACATACAAGGGCAAAATTGTTATTTTATGAAAATTTGTTATTTCCAAGAAAATTGTTACTTCTCACCCCGTTTTGTGTCTCATCCTATGTTTTGCGATCTATCTTTGTTATATACTCGATTTTTCAACCTCTATTTTATTTTCAAAATTTTCACAAAAATATCATAACTTTGTTATTCCTTACCTAAATTGAGTGCCTTTTACGGCATTGAACTCTACACATCATTAACTTTCATTTGATATGAAGATTATGAAAAGCAATACTGCTATAGGTGAGTTGCTTTAGAAATCAAGCCATGATTTTACATAATTAGTGTAAAAGGTCGTAACTCCCTCAATACCTATCTGATTCGAGTTTTGTTTGTGATATGGTGCCCTACGTATTATAAGATTTTATTCAATATCAATCGGTCCAAACTTTGATATTGCTACAATAACCATGCTAAAATTACCAAAATACCCTTTAATTATTTCAACTTACTTTTTGCCTTAATTAGTACACCAATTATTTATTTATATTAGTACTCTATAAATCTCAAGTTTAGATAGAATTCTATAGAGATTAAGTAATAATATATATACAAACCACTATCAAAATTTAGCGCTTTGAGTTAAGATACAAACTTATCAAATAATTTGGATATAATAATTTAAAAATGAAGTCTTATATCATCATCACAAATTTGGCACTTCAAGCATGGATAAAATTTTCGGAGGACAAAAATTAATTTATGATAGTAATGTGCAGTAATATAAGGTTAAATATTGCCCAAGAATCGCATAGAAAACAAGGAAATGAAAATCTTGTATATAACCTGACTTCTGGATAAAATTTGTCCATCTATAAATTTTCATGACCAGAATGAACTCGGCTTGTGGAATGGTGCTCTACGTGCTACAAGCTTTTATTTGGTATCAACCTGTCCAAATTTTGGTTTTGCTACAGTAACTATACCAAAATTACCAAAATATCCCTCAATTATTTCTACTTTTTGCCTTAATCAATACACCAATCATTTACCTATATTAGCACTTTATAAATCTTAAGTTTAGTTAAGATTCTACAGAAATTAAGCAATAATATATATATACACCACTATCAAAATTCAGCGCTTTGAGTTAAGATACAAACTTATCAAATAATTTTGACAGAATAATTTGAAAATTAAATCTCATATCATTATCACAAATTCAGCACCTCAAGTTTTGTTTATAAAGTATTGATAAAATTTACAAAGGATAAAATTAGGTTATAACAATATATTTCTTCTCTTACAAAAGCACAATTATTAAAGCTCTATCAAGTGATATTTTATTAATGGCTTTTAACCTTTATTAAAAATCTTTGATACTTATAAATTTATTAGGCCTAAATTTAAAGTCTTGTATAGAAATCTCAAAATTATTCTAGATTCTGAAAACCTTGGTTATGTCCTTAGTAGACCTCTACTCAAAACTCTTTCTGATAATACTTGATCTAAAGAGAAAGAGATCTACCAAAAATGAAAGGTTGATAATCTTAAAGTAAGATATACTAGCCTCAATAAGTGATGACTTATAAGCCCAATATGAGGACATGGATAATGACTCAGAAATTTATTTCTCTTTTTTGGAGATATTTGTAGAGAGTTCTAATATGAGGCGGTATATGTTATCTATTGTCTTATTTGCTATAAAGCTAAATTCGAGAGTGTCATGAGAGCCACATCTTATAAAGATGATTAACCTAATAAGACAACTTAATGCATTAGGGTTTTCTATAAACTTTACGTTGCAGAAAAATTTGATCCTTTAATCTCTCCCACCTAACTTTGATTAATTTGTTACAAATTATAATTTGAACAAACTAAAACATTCTCCCCATAAACTCATAAAAGAAATTTATTTCTTTTATAAAAGAACTTCAAAAAAAAAAAGAAATGAGACTATTCTTTGTTCTATTTCTTCCAGTAAGAAATCAAATAAAATGGGCGAGAAGATCTCTAGGTATAGGCCAAAAGAAGGAGTCTTCAAGAAAAAAAGAAAGGATAAGGTAAAAGGCAAACATATTGTTAAAAGCCAAGAAAATAATAAGTGTCATCATTGAAGAAAGCTTAGACATTAGAGGACGAATTGTTCTCTTTATCTAAAAAGCTTATAATAGAAAAAGGCATGACATATACTTTCTTATCATGTTATAAAAATTGAATTAATTGTTATTTCAAATTCACATTTTTAGATTATTAATTTAGCTACCACCTTACATATTTATATCCATTACATAACCTTTATAGTAAATAATTACTAGAGAATTGTATGGTGGCATTAAAAATGGCAAATGAAGTAATAGTTATTACTACTTAAGAACCTGCAGACTTATTTTGCCCTCAAGCCATAATTTTGTATTTTACAAAGTTATATATTTTAATACAACTAATAGGAATATTTTATCTATTAATCAATGATTATACTGAGTTACACTTCACTTTTGATAGATGTAAATGTTGTCTCAAATAAATTAGTTAGCACTTGTCTGAATGTAAACGGTTTATATGTTTTTAAGACTAATAAAATTAACATAACAAACACCATTAATATGAAAAAATTTAAAAATAAAATTAATTCAAAATTAATATAGCATTATGGATTAGTTATATTAGAGCAAAATGAATTAATAAAATGGGTATTGATGAACTTATAGGTCCATTAGGTTCTAAACCTTATTCAACTTTTGAATCCTATCTTTAAGAAAAAAATATCCAAATTATCCTTCACTAGTTAAAGAAAAAGAGTTAAGGAAATCGCTGAATTAATTCACACAGATGTGTGTGGCCAATTTAATGAAATGGCTAGAGGTGATTTCTCGTTCTTTATAACCTTTACTGATAATTATCCATGGTATAGTTATATATACTTATTAAAGTACAAATTAAATGATTTAAAAGGTTCAAAGAATTCAAAAATAAAGTAAAAAAATAAATAGGAAAAAGTGTTAAAGTTTTACAATTTAATTATGGTAAAGAATACTTAAGTACTGAATTTTTAGATTTTCTTAAATTTAATAGTATTTTCTCTCAACTAACTCCTTCTTATATACCTCAGTATAATGGTATATTAGAAAGGAGAAATCATACCTTACTTGTTATGATATAGTTGTCATAACCTAATTTTGTCTTCTGTAAATTTTATTCATGATCAAGGTGCCGAATTTATGATAATGACATTAGGCTTAATTTTCAAATCATTCTGCCAAAATTGTTTAATAAGTTTGTTTCTTAACTCAAGGCACCGAATTTTGATAGCGATATGTCTATATTTTCAAACTAACCATTAGGATAATTTTGACAAACTTGCCAATAATGTAGGTGTTTATTATTTTCTTTTTTGACTTTTACTAAGCTAGTCTACATAAATGTTACTATTATTTTATCTTTTTATTTACTATAAAAAAGTAATCATTTTCTTTAACTATTAGAAATTATATTAATAGTCATTTGTTTATTTTGTAGGAAAGTTTTGTTATGCTTGGATAAGTGGCTAATAACGATAATCTGTGACATTTTAGATCGACATATCTTAGTATGGATGAAGTTATACCAAAATTGCATGAGCAATTTCTTGCTCTTCCTGTCAGTAGTCTAATGAAAATATATAAAATTAAAGTGATAACGTTAAAGATACTTACGGACAAGGGTATTCCTCAAGACATAATATAGCTGATTGAAGCAAAAATTCAACTAGGTGGACAATCTCCTAATCTCCACTCTCTCTTTTACCTCTACCCTTTACTACTTCCATGCTAATGGAGTTGTTGGAATGGATGACTAATTTAGAGTCTGTGGTCCACACAACTATGCATAGATTCTCTCAAAGAATGGATGCGGTAAAACACATTTTGGCTCTATTACATTAATGTGTGATCAACTTAAGACTCTTACTAGACATTTATTGAACTAAAATATGAAGATCACTTAACAATATTGTACATCAAATCCACCACATTCGCCCTCTAGCAACAGTTTCTCAAGTATACTAACAATAAGCTTTTCTTTTACATTATTGAGGTCAGTAGTTTCTTAGTAGAGCATATTCAAGTTTTGATCTTTTTTAGCTAGTGCCTGATAAGAGCAGTAGCACTAATAGTAGTCCATCTATTGATTGTTCAAGCATACGAGAAAGGTTGTGATGCGTAGAGGAAGAAAGACGCAGAGAAAGGTCTAGGACTAGGCGATCTTAGTTTTTGTTCATTGCATTTTTGATGATATAGTACCAACAGTAGGATATATCTATCTGTATAGATGCTTTTACATTTCTGCTCAATTACACATAATTTTTGATTAATTGGCTGATTAATTTATATTATGATTATTTTCAATTTCAAATGTTGTTCTTTGTAATCTGCTATGCTTATACACTTCTACTTTACTAGTTTGATTATACTCTTGTACTCTTTTTATCCAAAGAGAGATTTCCAAAAAAAGGGAGAGATACCAATCCTTCTTTACTTGATGACAAAAATGGGGAGAGATAACTATAGAGAAAGCATAAAGTCAGGGGGAGTAAAATTATGACAAGCCTTTATAATTATTGTGATATGTTTTGTCATCATCAAAAAAAGGGGGGATTGTTAACTCGATAACTTGTGTATTTTTTATGATGAAAAAAATTATATTGTTGTCTTGCACTTGACTTGAAGTATATGTTATCTTAAAACTTGTTTTTTTTATATGCTATTATGCACTTGATTTTATGCTTGAATTTGTAAATTAATATCTTATGCAATTCTATTTATAATAGTATTTTTGATACGTTAAAATTGCCAAAAATAAAATTGAGAACTAATAATTTGCTTAAGAAATGTGATCATAGAGAAATAGGTCAATTCAAGTTGAGTTTTTACACTAAAAGAAGAAAGTATCAATACATGATAGCAAAAGTATCAATACCTATACTCAAGAAGTAGTGCATATCGATCCAAAGAAAAGGATTTTTCGAAACCTATATGAAAAGTATCGATACCTAGGGATAAACTACCTAAATGTATCAAACTAAGGAAGAAAAAGTTTTGATACATAAGAGCAAAGGATTGACACCTATAAAGAAAGAGACTTCAGTACAAAACAAGGGACTTACAAGTTTCGACATCCTTGATGGAAAGTTTTAACACCTTAAAACTTAAAGCTAAAAGTATCGACATGTTTGCCAAAAGTTTTGATACATTAAGAAGATGGGTTAGAGATAGAATACGAAGCCACACTAGTTTTGACACTTTGAAGCCAAAGGATCGAAACCCTTGGAGCGACTAACAAAAGTTTCGATACTTTACTTAAAAGTATCAACACTTTTTGAAGCACAAAAATAGCTGAAGTGCTATATGTACAGAAGTTTTGACACCTAGAGCTATAAGTATATACACCAGCAATATGAAAGCAGAACGTATTGATTGGTAATTTTATCACTTGTTCTTTATTTAAGATTTTGTTTAGTTTCAAATATTTTTATTAGTATTTTTATTTGTTTATCATTTTTTTTTGTGTAAGTAATGAGTTTATTATATTCTTCGAGAAATGCAATGAAATTTCAAGATTTGGTAGATGTTTGAAGAATATTTTAAGTATTGCCAAGTGAAGAATGCATGATTATCAAAAAAATGCAATATTGTGCAAGAGTATAATGACCTTTAAGTGTTCAAGGGCAGTTTTGATATTTTTAGAGGCCTTAAATCGAAATGTAGTTTTCTATAAAGTTATAGTAGACAAAACAAGATTTCCACAGAGTACCACAAGACTAATTTAAAGATCATTGATTCCTCCAAATAGAGCCTAAAAAATACTACTTTTGGATGCACGTCAAAATTGTGCAATGGTAGATAAAATGACTGTATCTTGAGTTATAAAAATCAGATTGAGGTGATTACAGTTATGTTGAAAATATTACAAAGAATTATAAAACTTCTATAAGACACTAGAAGCAAATAAAGTCTTTAAAGTTATCAACTTAGAGGTGGAATGCAGAAGTAGAATGCAAAAAATAGAAGGCTTTTCACTGCAGTGAGCACAGTTCTCGCTGCAGCGCCAAATGACTCAAATTTCCCAAAAAGCTTCTCGCTACAATGAGTACAGTGCTTGCTATAGTGCCAACCTTCTTATTTTCTCACACAACACTTTTCGTTTTAGGCTAGTTTTCCTTGTTTGCTTGAGATTTTTAAAGTTTATAAAAAAGGTACATTTTTATCATAAGAGGGGGCTTTTGCACACCTAAAAAAAATACAAAAATAAACCCTAGAAACATTGATATATAAAGAAGATTAAAGATTGAAGATTGAAGACTAAAGATTGAAGTAAAGGAGTTCTTGAGTTCTTTTTACTTCTTTCTTTTTATTTTTGATCTTGTTGATTTGTAATCATGGATTCTATGTTATTTGATATTGTTTTCATTAATACTATGTTAGGCTAAATATTTTTAACTAGAGGATTGATGTATTTTATTTATTTTATCCATTTTTAATACTATGATTATGTGTTGAATGAAGTGAATTATTGTTTATTCATAGTATTTCATGCTTAATTCTTTTAAACTCTTGGCCACAGTTTAAATGACTTTAGTTTTAATTCTTGCACTCGAGAGAGGGAAATTTGAATTGGACCATGAATATTATAATTAGGTTTATCAATTAGTTGGAAAAAGGTTGAATTCCTAGAAAACATAGAGAATAGATTGGTGCTTCATGCATTTTATTATTTAATTTGTAATAGGGATATTACAAGACAAGTCTTAAAATAGAATTACTTACCTCAGGAGAGGAAGTTGAGTACATAAATTCTAGTTTTACAAACATAATTGATTTAAGGGTTTAAACGAGCATTAAAACGGAGTAAAAAAAATAAATGAAATCAATTTTCTAGGTTAATTTCATTTAGATTTCAAGGTCTAAGGTATTACATTAGTTGTTATTTCATAGTTTATTATTTAAATTCTAGTTTAAAATCAATTTTCTTTAGTTTTATTTTTTAGATAAAATTTAAGATTAGTTCACTTGTAGGCATTGATAAAAAATATATTGACTTCTCTATGGATACGATACCCTACTTATTATAGGATTATAACTTGATACTATACACTTACGGGTAGATTTTGCACATTATTATTAGTACAAAACAAGTTTTTGGTGTAGTTGTCAAGAAAGTTTGTTTTGAATTTTTATTGGTACTACTCTAAAGCTAATTCAAAGTCTTAATCTAAGATTTTTTTTCTTTTCTTTCATTGCTCTCTTTGAGTTTTTTTTATGTATGGTTTCAGGTTATATACGCCATACGCAAGGTTATGAAGTGGCTAAATTTGGTTCAGAGATAGAACAAACACTTAGGAGGATTAGAGTAGTAAAAAGAGAAGAGGATAATAGAATGGCTAAAGATTACGAAGAGTGCAGGGCTATTAAGGACTACTTTTGATCAGTTATTAGTGACAATTATTCTAGAATTGCTCGTCAACCCATCAATGCCAGTGCTAATTAGTATAGTGTAATAAAATTAGTTCAAAGGCTCACCGTTAGAAGATCCAAATATTCATCTTTCAATATTTTTAGAGATGTGTGACACAGTCAAGATGAATGGAGTCCCTAAAGATACCATTTGACTACACCTATTCCCATTTTCAGTAAAGGACAAGGCAAAGAGTTGGTTACAATGTCTACCAACGGGAGAAATCACCATTTGGGAAGATATGGTTGAAAGGTTCTTATCAAAAAAATTTTCACCATCTAAAACTGTACTTCTTCGAGCTGAAATTGGAACGTTAAGACAAGAAGAGTTAGAGACATTGTATAAGGCATGGGAGAGGTTCAAGGACCTCTTACGTCGCTGTCCATAAAATAAATACCAAGATTAGTTACAGGTATAACTATTTTACAATGGGCTCGATGGACAAAATCGCACACTCTTAGAAGTAGCTACTGATAGAGCTCTTATGTCAAAAACTTCTCATAAAGTATTTAATCTGATTAAGGATATGACATTAAATAGTTACTAGTGGCTGAGTGATAGAATGTCAACCAAGAAAGTCGTTAGGGTATTTGAAATAGATCAGTTGATAGCATTAATAGCTCAGATTGCGACATTATCTAATTAATTTACTGCATTCATTACTCAAAAATTAGCATAACTAGAATCAATGTACATGATTAGAAATTCAAGCTTAAAAGAGGAGCTCAAAGTAGAATAAGCACAGTTCATTAACAATTAGAATTATGGGTACCAGGGTAATCAAGTGCAAAATACATACCATCTGCAGTTGAGGAATCATGAGAACCTTTCATATAGATACCATAAAAATGCTTTGCAACCACCACTAGGCTATTCACATTAGCAAGTTAAGAAGAAGACATCTGTAGAAGAACTTTTTAAGACATTTATCTTAGAGACACAAAATAGATTTAAGCACAATGAATCCCAAATGAACAATATTAAAACTCACATGAGTAGTATGGATACTTTTATGAAATCATTAGAGGTTCAAATTGGACAATTTGCATCAGAACTAAAGTCGTAATAGAAAGGGAAGTTCCCAAGTGATACTAATATAAACCCAATAGAGCATTGCAAGACCACTGAGTTGAGAAACGAAAAATCAGTTAGAAAGATTACAAATAAAGAGAAAAAGAACCACAACAGCCAAGAAATCAGGCCAAACAACAAGAAAAAAGCAAAAAAAAATGCCCTAAAAAATTTTGAACATATTAGAGAGAAAGAAGTGCATCCATCCATTACAATGTAGAAACCTATGACATATAAGCTTATCTTACCATACCCACAAAGGTTTTAGAAGAAGAAGACTGAAGAATAATTTTCCATAGTTTTAAAAATGTTCAAGAAAATTCAAATTAACATCCCATTTGCAGAAGCTCTGGAACCAATGCCAGGTTATGTGAAGTTTATAAGGGAGATATTGTCAAAAAAGAGAAGGTTTGGAGAATTTGAGACCATGAACTTGACAGAAGAGTGCAGTGCCATAGTTAAGTGAAAGTTGCCACAAAAATTGAAAGATCTAAGAAGTTTCACCATCCCATGCACCATTAGCAACACTTTCTTCAAGAAAGCATTTTGTGACTTGGGCTTTAGTGTGAATTTGATGCCATTATCTGTGTTCAAAAAATTGGTATTAGCCAAAGTGAAATCAACAACTGTTATATTACAGCTTGCTGATAGATCAATTGCCTACCCTTAGGGAATAATTGAAGATGTACTCATTAAGGTTGATAAGTTTATATTTTCAATAGATTTTCTGGTGCTTGACATGAAAGAAGATAAAGATATACCTCTTATTCTTAGGCGACCATTTTTAGCTACTGGTGGAGCTATAATTGATGTACGAAATAATAAACTCACCTTACAAGTCAATAAAAAAGAGATGAAGTTTAATATTTACAGCTTTATGGAACATCTAAAAGATAAAGCCACATGCAAATAACTAGGAATGATAATGAGTGGCAAGACAAAAGCTAGTCAAGAAAGTAGTTCATATGACGTGCTCAATTCGTATTTAGTTAGAAGTATTATAGATAACAACCCTTCAGATCAAAATGCTAATATTTGTAGAGGGCAAATGAGGCAAGGACGTGATGAAAAGAACATTGATTATCCATTTCAATCACCTTAAAGAATGATTTTTATGTTCGACTGAAGACACTAAACTTAGTGCTTGTTGGGAGGCAACTCGATGATTTTTTTTC
>JAWDEX010216505.1:0-10223 GCA_035221805.1 Trichilia hirta
GCTCGGGGTGCGAGAGCTAGAGGAGTAAGTACTAATGCGGGCCAATAATCATACTTGTGGGTTAATGAAGGGCGCGACATGTGCGAAGCACAGTGCGTCGCAATGCGGAGCATTGAGCGCAACATGAGTGGAGCATGTATGGCGCACCATAAGCGCGGGAGATGTGCACAACACAAGGCAAAGTCGTGCGAGGGCAACACATGCATAAAGGGCACAATGGAGGTTGTCCGAATGTGCAGGGGCCAATGCTCAAGTGTGCAGAGGCGAGAGGTCGCGAACGCACACAAGTATTGGGGCCAACGGCGCGAGGCGGCGCCAAGTAAAGATTGAGACACTCAGTGCTTAAGGGAGCATAGGTTGAGGTCCTCGGCGCGAGTGAGCGTCGAGCGATAAGCAGAACTCTTAAGTGCTCAAGAAGGCATATGCATGAAGCCATAGGCGTAGGGGAGCACCAAGTGATGAACAACGTTAAGTGTGCAAGAGTGCATTGGTTGAGGCCTTAGGCGCGGGGGAGCGCCAAGTGACAAGCGGAGTGCTAAGTGCTCTTGGGTGCAAAGGCACAAGGCCGTAGTTGAGGGAGAGCGCCAAGTCTAAGCGGATGTTCAAGAGCGTATGAGCACATAGGTTATGCCAACGGCGCGGGAGAGCGCCAAGCTGCGAGCGGGATGTCTAAGTGCGTATGGGTGCACGGGCCAAGACCATTGGCATGAGAGAGTGCCAATGCTATGAGCAAGACGTTCAAGTGCGTAAAGGCGCACAAGCTAAAGCTAGAGGTGCGAGGAGTGCCTCGATACGAGCGGATATGCTAGGGTGTGTAGAGGCGCACTGGTGAGAAGCCAAAGGCACGGGAGAGTGCCAATGCACTGAGGAAATGTGCGGGAGCAATGCTCGATGCGAGCAGTTAGATAATGTGTGCTCAAGTCAGCGTATATTGAGGTGCATGACGGACAATGCCCAGCAGCACGCACAGTGGGCAAGCGAAGCTCCATGGGGCAGATGTCAAGTGAGCAAGACTTAGGCCCCGAAATGATGTCAAGGTGCAATGAAGCGTTATAGCATATTGGTCGAGATAGTGAAGATCGAGGTCAAGTGGTTCAGTGTCTGAATACAGAGGAAGCATGGGGATCGGGATTCTCGCAACTCTGAGAAGCCGATTGAGGTGTTGGCTTATGTTTCTTTTTATGTGACGGTAAAAGGGTTGAAGGCAGAGGTCTTCGTAAAATGGATATTGTGCGGGAAGGTTGGCTAACTCTGAAATGGTATCAGGAAAGAGTTCTGCAAAAGTGAGTATCTGATGGGCTACGCAGAGTAATAGCGGAAGAGTGAATTGTTGCTTGGGTTAAGGATTCAGAGCATCGCGGGGCAACACCGCTAGAGCAAAAGGAATCCCCGTAACACCTACCAAGAAGCCTTTGAGAAATTTTCCCACAATGTTGATGGCTTGCCTGAAGGATTCCTAATTGGCTAGTTTATTGTAGGTCTCAAGGATGAGGTTCGCATAAATGTAAAGATGAAGCAACTTCAGTCGCTAATAGATGCAATCGGCATGGCCTGATTAGTTAAGGATGATCGGGCACCGGTGTCAAAAACACCAAATGTTCATGATCGAAGACAGCACGCAGCTGGACGATGAAGCAGAAAAGAACCACATCCTAGAGGAGCAAGGTCTTGAAACTATTTTTGAGATTTCATTCCACACTATAGTAGGCACAAGCACCGTCATACCCTGTGAGTCATGGGAAAAAATTAAAATTAAGGATGTGACCATACTTATTGATAAGCGCGCCACTCATAACTTCATTGACCAATCTTTAGTTTCCAATGTGGTACTTCATTCCAGTCAACCATAGCAAGAACAGCCAGGTTATGGTCGCAAACAAGGAAAAAATTAACTGTGCCGGGCAATTTCAATAACTCACTCTTACTATTCAAGGACAGCTTATTACTACTAATTATTATGTGCTTCCTGTTGCAGCTTGTCAGTTGGTGCTAAGAGTGCAGTGGCTAGAGACCCCTGGTCTTATCGAGATGGATTACAAAAAGCTTACCATGAGTTACGAAGTCCAAGGAAAAAATCACATCTTGCAACGAATGAAACGGGCTGACATCGAAGCATTATCAAGCAAGGACTTTTATGGGATACAAGGAATGGGATTATTCTTCCAACTAATGCCTACTGCTGTTGACTACCAGCCCAAATCTTATCCAGCCGAAATGAAGCATCTCCTGGCCAAATATTGACTTGTGTTTGAAACTCCCTCCGAACTTGCTCCAAGACGAACCCACGACCATTGAATTCACCTACAACCAAATACTGGACTTTTAAGTGTTCAACCATATCGATACCTTTTCTATCAAAAGGCAAAAATCGAAAAAATGGTGTAGAAATTATTACAATAGGAATTGATTTGACCAAATAACAGCCCTTTTTCATGACCATTTTTACTAGCGAAGAAGGTAGATGGGACTTGGTCATTTTGTGTCGATTATAAGACCCTTAACGATATAACCATCAAAGACAAATACCCGATTCCAGTGAACGAAAAACTTTTAGATGAGTTATACGGATCCAAGTATTACTCCAAACTAGATTTATAGTTTGGGTACCACCAAATTCTTGCGCACGAAGATGATATTCTAAAAACGGCCTTCTACACGCGTGAAGACATTACGAGTTTGTGGTTATGTCATTTGAACTCACGAACGCGCCAATAACTTTTCAAAGCCTTATGCACGATCTTTTCTAAACCCGTCATCCTAGTCTTTTTTGATGATATCTTATTATACTTAAATTCATGAGAAGAACATCTCTCACATTTGCAAACTGTATTAGAAATTTTATCCACTAATAAATTATTTGCTAAAGAATCGAAATGTCAATTTGGTGTTTTACAAGTGGAGTGCTTGGGAAACATAATCTCCGCTCAAGGGATAGCAGTGGATTCAACAAAAATTCAGGCTATTATCGAGTGGCCTATTCCGACCTTACCCAAAGAAGTCCATGGGCTCCTCAGATTAACATGTTCCTACCGAAAGTTCATCCGTAGTTTTGGAAGTATAGCATCACCCTTAACCCACCTTCTGACAAAGGATGAATTTAATTGGAACCAAGCTGCAGAAGTTGCCTTCTGGCAACTAAAGGACGCACTCACTTCTCCACTAATTCTAAGGCTTCCAGATTTTACACATTCCTTTGTTATTGAATGTGACGCAAATGGGAAAGGAATTGGGGCCATCTTAACCTAACAAAACCGACCTATAGCCTACTTCAATGAAGCCCTCAAAGGGTCCACCTTAGCCCTCTCCACCTATGAGAAAGAGATATTAGCCATCACCAAGGCTGTCAGAAAATGGCATCCTTATTTGTCGGGAAGCCATTCATAGTTCGCACTGACCAGTGTAGCCTCAAGTATTTGCTGGAACAACGTATTACCACTCCGATACAGACACATTGGCTGCCCAAGCTGCTTGGCTACGATTACAAAGTTGAGTACAAACGAGGACTAGAGAACCAAGATGCTGACTCGCTATCCAAGGTAATGGAATTCCAATATTTGTCCTTGTCACTTCCACACACTGATTGGTTGCAGACTTTCTAGCAAGAAGTTCAACATGATCCATTCTATGAGAAGATGAGAAAAAACGGAGCATCCAATTCAAACCATGAACTCCTCCAATGTGATGGTGTTTGGTTCAAACGGGGAAAGATCATCATCAGCCCTATTTCAACTTTGATACCTAAAGTACTGGCAGAATTTCATTCAACGCCTACGGAAGGCCATTTCAGATATCATAAAACTCTTGCACGCATCAAACAAAATTTGGTATGGTCTGACATGGGTGAGGCGGTAAAAGAATTTCTCTGACACTGAAGTTTGCCAATGATGTAAAACTGATTGCATGAGGCCCGCTAGACTCCTCTACTCGCTACCAATTCTCCCTCGCATTTGGACCGATGTGTCAATGGACTTCATCGAAGCCTACCCTCTTCATATGGCTACACTATAATCATGGTCATCGTCGATCGTTTGTCTAAGTATGCACACTTTGTTGCCCTGAAGCACCCTTTTACTGCTGTAGTTGCAGCCAAGGCCTTCATTACGAATGTCGTCCGCTTGCATGGCATTCCCTCTTCAATTGTTAGTAATCGTAATAAGGTATTCCTTAGTAACTTCTAGCAAGCATTCTTCCAGCTACATAGGATCAAATTATGTATGAGTTAAAGTTATCACCCTCAAACTGACGGCCAAATTGAGGTTGTAAATCTTACACTCGAGCAGTATTTACGATGTTTCACTGGTGACCAACCAATGAAGTAGCTCGACTAGATTCCTTGGGCCGAATTTAACAACACTACTTCCACCCATTACTCTACCAAACTCACACCCTTTGAAGTTGTGTACGGCATTCCACCCCAAGTCTGTTGACATACATGCCAGGCGGGTCCAAGCAGTTGATGAATACCTGCGCTATCAAGAAACAATTCTGTGTGAACTCAAATATAACCTCTCCATGGCCCAAAACCGCATGAAGTGCCAAGCTGACCAGAACCATAGAGAGGCAGCTTTCATGGAGGGTGACTACGTGAACCTAAAATTACGACCCTACTGGCAGTCATCAGTCGCCTTTCACAATTCTTTGAAACTCTGGCCACATTTCTTCGATCCATATTGTGTCATCAAGAAGCTTGGAGCAGTTGCTTATAAGTCAGCCCTTCCTCTTGGCTCCCAAATCCATGACGTTTTTCATATAAGTTTACTACGAAAACACATGGGACCAGTTACCATGCCTTCTGTTCAACTTCCTCCAGTTTTAGATTCCTTAACCATATTGCCACAACCTGAAGCGGTCTTGCAACATCGAACAGTCCAAAAGCGTAAATATCGTTCCAAGTCTGAAATTTTGGTCAAGTGGAAGGATGCCCTAGCCAAAGATGCAACGTGGGAAAATGCATAGCGTTTCGCTAAAACTTACCCGACTTCGTCCTTGAGGACAAGGATCATTTAGAGGGGAGGAAAATGTTACAAAATGCATGTAAATATCACATGCACGTAACCAAAGTAAGGTGATGTCGGCACAAGCACATACAGGGAGGAAGGTGATGTTAGCACATGCACAAGCACCTGCAGGAAGGAAGGTGATGTTAGCAGATGCAGGTGCCTGAAAAAATAGTTGACAAAGCACGTAGAATCTCCCTATTCGAATTCTGTTGAAGTTTGTTAGGAATGAATCAAGTTGTTTAGTTTATATTGATTTGCTTTGACCAAATAAAACGTCAGCAGATAATTAGAAATTCCTTGTTAATTTATTTCTCTAGTTCTTAAGGCTATTGTTAGTTATAAACCTTATATAAGCAGTCCTTTGTTCATAAAAGAGGGGGATTTATTTCAGTCACAGAAAACTTCCTCTCCTTCACAAACTCTCCTTCCTGCGAATCCTTCTCACGAAACCAGTAGCTCTCCTTTCTTGCAAATTCTTCCTACGAACCACTGTTAAAATATTCTTGCTACACATCAGAACACTAAACCCACTGTCATCACATCTCCTGGACGCTTAATCAAGGATAATTTCAAAGAATCTATAAGGAATGCTATTGAAGTAGAAAACGAGACAGTGGAATATAAACATAATGGGAAAGAAGAAAATCCCACGTGATACTGAATATAAACTGCCAAAAAGGAGGGATGAAGATATATTCGTATAAAAAAAAGAATATCCGACATAAAATTAACTTCACTGGCTTAAACTAGAAAGTAAACAGAAAATCTACTCAATTTACAAGATTCATCTCAGCAGAAAAATTTATTTGTATCTTAATTTATAGTTTTCTAATAAGACTGGGGCATCTTGATAGTCTTCACTTGAAAGCAAAAGTATGTGGTAAAATCCAACAGAATTACGCACTGTACCATTGATGGTCCAGAACATGCTACAATTGCAACGAAACGATTTGAAAAATAACATAACAGAATCCCGAAAATGCCGTACTTTGCTTCGAGTTATTCTTTCTCTCTAAACCCTGCGATTCCATTTCCGCTCTCTTCCTTCAATCGCTGTGCACCGCCCTGGCAAAACATTAATAACCGCCATGTATTTCTCTTCATCATCACTATCACCATCGGCGTCGCCGTCTCCGTCTACTACCAATCCAAAAGAAGGGAAAAACTCGGAAGTCAGAAAGCGCAGACCCTCGGAAACTTTCCCCAGTCGTAAAATTCCACGACCAGACCAAATATTACTTTACGAACTACGCACGTGGACCGCACGGACTCTACTGGGCAAATCAACCCAACCCATTTCGCCGTTACATTGCTGCTCCTCTTCTTCCTCTTTTGCACCTCCCTACTGAGAATCGAAAACAAGCTCCGTCGTCCCCTTCGAGTAATTACAATAATGGTCCTTTGTACTCTTCGTCCTCCTAAATTCGTCACGGTATCCTCAATTTCTGAGCTCTTTTACAATTCTCTTGCTCTCTCCGCTTGGAAAACTACAGGGTTCTCCACTTGATCTCTTCGGGCCAACCCGAGTAGTGGAAATTTACACCCGACGGAATCGTGAGTCGCCTCTGCCATTGACTCGTTCTGCGACTCGACTTTTGTTGCGCATTATACACCGAAGGCGCATGCTTTGGAACATAGATGCAAAATCCCATCTGAGGTGTATTTTTGAACAATTTTTTTCCCAAGAATTCGTTTCTTACTGGTTTTTTCTTCGATTTCGGGGAGCGAGGAGCGAAAATATGGTGAGCGGGCATTTAGGTACTGTAATCCTGATATCGGTGACGCTATTGCGTCTGTTGCAATGGCTGCAGCTGGACTTGGTTGGGATGTAAAGATTCTGGATAGTTTCGGGTATAAAGAATTGGAGAAATTAATGGAGCTTTATATTTTCCCGAAATTCGAAATTCCATCAAAACCTGTGAAAGGAAAGTTTCCAGAAATGGAATTCGAGGACCCAGATTGTGTTCTTGTCGTTTTTCCATCTGGGATTAATGAATTTGGTGTGAATTATGAGAAGTTGAGTTCATTAATGAAGGACTTTCAGCTTTGGATTGGAAGGGGGAACTAGATTTGCTAAGCAAAGAACATGTTTGTTGGGATATAATTTAAAAAACTGCTGAAGTGGTCAAGAAACCATTAACAATAGCAAATGAATTTGTAGTTGATCAGTTCTATAGCAGTGGGGTTTATAGTGAAAGCTGTTACAGGGGTTTTACAGTTCCAGAAATTGTCAGGAAAAGGAGGAGTGCGGTTGATGTGGATGGAGTGACCGCAATGGATAGAAAGAAATTTTATCAAATAGTGTTACTTTTGTCTTCCTTCAGGTTCTAAAAGTGGAGAGAAGTAGAAGAGGTAATTGGCATTGCCATTTCGGGTTCTTTCTTGGGTGCTGAGGTGCATGCTGCTTTGTTTGTCCATAAGAATGAAAGGATTACCCAAGGGGTTGTATTTCTTGGTCAGGAATGAGGATCATTTGGAGGAATTAAAGAAGGCTATGAGATTTGATTTTATGTGGGTGAAACAACAGAGGTGGCCTGCTGACCTACCTTTATAAAACCTCGCAACTGGTGAGTGTCAGCGACTCGCCAAAGGGCTTTCGTGTCATCAGGTTCCAATTCTTTGTATGATTTTGTTTCTATTATTATCGTATGTTAGTCAAAATTCAGGAAATTGTACAGTTTGTAATTATGATTTTATAAAATACACTGGGTGAGGGTAAACAGATTTGGACATTATTGAATATACATTATATTTAAAGAAAAAGTGGTTGATGAGGTTTGAGTCATGAATTCTTGTGGGCCATGTAAATTTTTAAACTGCATTCATAAAAGGTGCTATGATCATGTGGTTCATGCGTTGAACTGACTTGCCAACGATTTTTCACGTAACCGAATTGTCCATTGTTCAATAATGGTAAAAGAATATGTTGCTACGAGCTCTAAGAATGAAAATTATTGTAACCGGAGTAAGAGTACTATAAAAATTTTGTGCATAATAGATGAATTATCCTCTCCATTACTGCCTATTGATTCTTATATCAGAAATTTTATATATATAGTGTAATTATCCAAGGACTCAGAGTCTGACACCATGATTAAAAGAAAAAATTCTCTCTTTCGTTGGTTGAAAAATTGGTCATAGCAAATTGCTGAGTAGCTGAAGTTTCTCTGGCCTGCTTAAAAAATTTTCTGATGAAATTAATTTCAGGACATTGCTAGTGATGGCTGCTTTAGCCTTGGTATGGTGGCTCATTTTGAGCCTCATTGCTTAACAAGAATGTTTGGATGTATCCACAATTGTCATGGGAGATTGGAGTTCTTGGCCAGGTGTTGTACCTTGAGGCACATGCAGTTGGCATATCTGCAACTGGAATCGGTTGCTTCTTTGATGATCCTGCTATGTTCACTTTCACTCTGACTCAATTCTGACGATAGTTATGCATGATATCTTTATTATTCCAAAGAAAGTTTATTTCCCTTTCTCCTTCATGAAACCTATATACCAAATAATTACTGGATTCCAGGAAGCATACACCAGATTACAAAAAACTTATAATTTAGCAACATTAGGTCCTGAAAAGACTATCATGAGTAAGATGATCATAAAATTTTTTAGGATGGAGCTATCAGCAACTAATTCCCACAAAGAAAAATGGAAAAGGATGAATCTAAACAATTACTTCTTGAGATGTTTTTTGAACTTGAGAAGTGTGACTGGAAAGTATAGAAGATATCCAAGTTAGGTGAACGTGAGGAAGTGGTTTAGAAGGTTGTGTTGCGAAGATTTTGGAATCAGAGAAATGGTTGCACGAAACCACCCTTTCAAGTTTCACCTAGGGAAGAATCGGGAACTGTCAGTGGAAGAAATCACAATTTAACAGGTTTCTTTTATGTTAGCCCCATTTTAATTTTTTATTTTCAACCATGATAATTGATGAATACTTAAAATCTGTTTTGTAACACCTCCATTTATTTGGTAGGATTTATTGTTACTTATACAATTTCAAACAAATTTATTTTATAATTGTACTTGCCCCTCATTGTATCATTGCTTGTGTTTTACCTCTCTGACGAGTGTAATCTTGAACTTTGTTTTCTTGCAGTGCACGAGCTTATTGGCTTGAGGGGATCGAATTTTCAGAGTCTATATCATTGACTGTGGGAGGCCCGGTCTTAGACAAGCGGATTATGAGCCTACCAGCATATCAAGGCGCTAATGTTGATGCATGATTGAACAATTATGTTTTAGGATCACGTACACAAAACTTTTCATGGGTAATTTTAATCAATGTTGATAAATATGTACCACAATGCCTGGTAAATATAGTTTATTCTTTCTCATAGATTTATATTTGGAATTCTTAGATTTTGGAGGAGCTACCTTTATTGCAAATTATCAACCACGGCATGTATTTAGTTCTGCATTCTTCTTATCTAAAAGAAAAAAAAAATCCAATTGCTGGCCATCACTTTCTCGCCAGATTGATGTGATTATGATGGGGAATCCGAATGGCAATTACCCTATGGCTTCAGGCTTTGACAGAGGCCCATGGGTCATGTTTTCTGGCAGATATCCTCCTGCATTTTGAAATTGTTACAAAGACCCCCGGCTATCAGCTTCCGTCCATGAAATACAAGTGAACCGAGGGCAGAAACGTAAAAGTCTGCCAGTCTTTCGCCAAAATCCGAACCAAATTCCCTGATTCCTCCACGTATTTCCTCGTTTTTCACTGTCTCTTTCCATCTACCGCATTTTTAATTTTCCCTCATCCAAACAGCAAATCTCTCTCGATTCCATTTTCTAATTCCGACAATCTGTCCCTTACATGGCTACTGTTGATTGTTAAATTTTTCAAGAACAAAAAATTGGACGCACCGCACAGATTTTTTGGTACGATTGATGTAAAAATTTCGTAGAGCTACCTAAAATTATAAGAAAACGAGTTAAAAATAAAGTAAAATTATTGGTAAATAAATTTCAACGCTTAAGTCAATGAATTGTTTAAGGTCGAGTAAAAGAAGAGTATTTAAGTGTTTTATTGAATCGAAAAACTAGGCTCGAAAAACGTAAGTTCTTTCTCTCAAACGTTGTGAGAATGATCCCAAAAGAATTTATTTCTTGCGAAAAAGAAGAAGAAATCGAATCCCCTTTCGTGTATCACTTTCACCTTTTATAAAATCTCGGCACGAGTGAGCATCGAAGAACGGGAGTTTGATTAGACAG
>JAWDEX010216536.1:0-10220 GCA_035221805.1 Trichilia hirta
TAACTAATTTTGATTGGTCTATCTCATATTCTTTATATTATATAACGAATATGATTATTAAATTATTTAATATTTTTATAATAATTGAAAACCTAAATCGTTGAACAATTAGATGAATTAGTTTAACAGATTGTCAAAATTATTTTTATAATTTAAATTTTAATTATTAAAGTGATTATTTGTGTAACGAATAATTTGAACCATAAATTAATAAAATTATTTATGTGATAAATAAATTTTACCAAGCTTGTAAATAGTATTACTATTTATATAAATAATAACTTTAGCTCAATTTTGTAGATCACTTATTTATATGATAAGTAAGTAAAATTAATTAAGCATGAAGTTCTTGTATGACAAGAAAAGGTATAAAACTTAGATATAAATATATTATTTTATGAAAATAGCTGTAATGAGGAAGAAAATTATCACATGTGATGTGAATAATTTGAAGTAAAAAATGACTCCTTAAAATTATCATATATTTGCCTCCCATTGTAGAATAACTAATAAATCTTTCACATAAATTTTCTACTCTAAGATTTCTATTATATGAGGGGTATCGGATTTGTGTGATTGAATTGGGTTATTTGGCTCTCAATGATATTCGAATCTCGACCAAAATTCTATTATGTGAGATTAGGATAAGAATATTATTTGAAAAGGTATAATAGTTTAAATATGACTAGTGTAGGACACTAAGATTTTTATTATATGAGGTGTCTGTAACTAGGGCAAAATAAAATATCGAGTCCTGTATATGATACAAAAAAAAGGTATTCTTTACTCATTTGAATTAATTGACCAAGATTTTTATTAATCAAGGTTAATTAATTTTAAATAAGAATTCGATACCCATTAATTTTTAATAAAATCCAACAAAACTTTTAAATTTTATTTTAAAGAGTATAAGATTTAAATTAAATAGTGAAAGTTAATTTGATTAACATAATGCATAATTATATTCAATTATTGAATATATACTTTATTTGTAATTCAATACACTGACAAACTATCTTTGTCATATATTTTTTAATTTTTCTCTTACTGATCAAAAAATATTGTCAACGAATGTATTTCAACAAATTTTGGACAATAATATACTTATCAGACCAAATTTAAAGAACTGGTTGAGGAATTTAAGAATAGTTCTTGAATTCAAAAATTTAGGATATATTTTAGAGGTTGAGATACCGATGTCTATAGAGATAAATGCTCTATTAGAAGAGTGAAAAGCTTTTAATAAATGGAATGCAGACAATCATAAAGTGAGACTCTACATATTGGCCTCAATAAACCAGGAGATGCAAACACAACATAAGAGCATGTAGTCTGTATATAAGATACTCAGATCTTTATTAGAGTGGTATGAAAAAAATTCTCATGTTGTCAAATATGAGATATGTGCCACACTATTTAGTATGAGACTTCAGGAAAAAATGTTGTTCGATGACCATGTCACTAAGATGATTAATATTCTTATATAGTTATATGCTTGAAACATTCGGATGCCTCATAGTTTAAGAGTAAATTTGATTCTAAAGTTACTCCTGCCCAGTTTTAAATGTTTCATCACTAATTTTAATTTAAATGGAATTGAGCATACTCTTCTTAAGTTGCTCAATAAGCTTCAAGAAAATTATAAGCAGAATACAAAAGGTAAGGGATATGTAGATGTCTATATGGTCATCATTAGTAGAACTGATAAAAGGCCACAGTGCTCATCTCAAGGTTTAAAAGCTAGATCTAAAAATAAAAAAGTCAATAAGGCTTTTTCTTTTAAAAGGTCCAAAGCAAAATAACTCAAAGAAAAGTGTTTTCACTGTAGAGAAGATGGATATTGAAAAAAAAACTGTCATCTATACCTCAATAGTCTTAAAAAGACTAAGACAAGTATGTATAGCAATTTTGTGATTGAATATAAATTAAGTGTTAATTTAGATATTCATTCATGGGTACTTGGATCAGCTATTAATTCTTATTTTTGTGTGTTATTATAGGTACTACAAAATAATTTTGTACTATCTGACAATAGGATCGCTTTAAGAATGGCGAATAGAGCAATAGTTACTGTCACTCATGTAGGCTTGTGTAGACTAAAGTTACTATCTGGACACATTTTGAAATTAGAGAATATTTTGTATTTTTCTTTTGCTGTACAAAATATTATTTTTGTATCTATACTTTGTAATAATGGTTATTCTGTATATTTTAATAAAAATAAATGTACATTATGTTTCGAAAATGCATGTATTGGCAAAGCAATTAATACAAATAATTTATATGTCCTTCAATTGGATAATGTTATTCATTATCTTTCATTACAAATAAAAGAACTCGAAATAAAATTAATCCTAAATTTTTGTGGCATCACAAATTAGGCCATATAAGAAATAGGCAACTCACTCAACTTAAAATTAGTGAAATATTAATTTTATTGAGTTCTGAATCTATTCCGATGTGTGAGTCATGTCTTCAAGGAAAAATGATCAAATTGCCTTTTAAGAATGAAGGTGAGAGGTAAAAAGAATTGTTGGATCTCATATATACAGATGTATATAGACCATTCAGTACTATAGTCAGAGAAAGTTTTGATTACTTTATTATCTTTACCGATGATATATCTAGGCATGGATATGTATATTTAATAAAATACAAATCTAAATAAATTAAAAAGTTCAAAGAATTCAAAAATGAAATAGAAAATCAAATAGAAAAAGGTAAAAAAGTTTTGAAATCGAATCGTAGAGGTGAATATTTGAGTACTGAATTTCAAGAATTCTTGAAAAAAAAATAGAATAATCTCACAGATGATACTTCTGTATACACCTCAACATAATGGTGTAGCAAAAAGAAAAAATCATACATTATTAGATATGGTACAATCGATAGTTAGTTTAATAGACTTACCATTATATTTATAGGTATATACCTTACAAACTATTGCACATATTCTTAACAAAGTTTCTACTAAATTAATTTAAAAAAAAAAAACTTATAAGATATGGTATGGTAAAAAGCCTAATCTAAATTATATAAAAGTCTGGGATTGCATATGTCAAGTTGATCAAATCTGTTAAACTTGATTCCAAATCAAGAATTGGTTAGTTTACTAGATATCCTAAAGAAAGTTTAGGATATCAATTTTACTTTTCTTCTAATCAAAGAATATTGACCAGTGAAAATACACACTTCTTAAAAAAAGAGTTTCTAGAAGAAGAAGGTGTAGGTAGAGAGATTGAATTAAAAAAAAGTCTTTTAAATATTAATCCGACCAAACTAAAACTTAAACATCTAATTAACGAACTTTAATTCCTAGTAAATTTGTTTTAATTCAAAAATTTTCAAGGATTCCTGTAGGCCCAGAGAGAAATGGATTTCTCAATGAGCAAGATTTTGAATCTTACTTAATATAAGCTACAGATCATAGAGATAATCCCAGAACCTATAAAGAGGCAATTTTGGATAAAAATTTAGAATGATGGCTGAAGACAATAAAATCTAAAATAGATTTTATGTATATGAATCAAGTCTAGACACTTATTGATCCTCTAAAAGGAATAGTTTCTATTAATAATAAATAAATCTTTAAGAGAAAGATTGGTAAAGATAAACAGGTAGAGGCCTATAAGGTATAGCTAATTGCAAAAGGTTATACTCAAAAACTAGGATTAGATTATGAGAAGACCTTTTTATCCATTATTATGATTAAATCTATTCGAATTATCCTAGCCATAGCTGCATACTATTGTTATAAAATTTGGCAGATGAATGTCAAGATGGCATTCTTTAATGGTTATATTAAGAAAAACCTATTTATAAAATAGTCAGTTAATTTTATGTCCACTGTTGAATCATATAAAGTATGCAAGTTGCATTGATTTATTTATTAATTAAAGCAAGCTTTTAAAAGTTGGAATATCAAATTTAATAAAATATTTAAAGCATTTAGTTTTATTAAAAATTTAGATAAGCCTTATATTTACAAATGGGTTAAAGATTATGTAATCACGTTCTTGATATTATCTGTAGATGACATTATTGATAGGTAATGACATGTGTATAATAATAAAAGTTAAAATTTGGCTATCCAAAACTTTCTCCATAAAAAATTTAGGAGATGCAACTTATATTCTTGGGATTCATATCTATAAAGCTAAATCAAAGAAAATAATTAGATTATCTCAAAAATTATACATTGAAAAGACGTTAAAAAGATTCAATATTAAGAATTCTAAGAGAAGTCTCTTGCCTTTCAATCAAGGTCTTTATCTCTCTAGAGAGATATGGGTCTAAAGACTGATAAAGAGCAATAACAAATGCGTAATATTCCATATGCATTAGCTATAGGTAGCTTGATGCATGCTATGCTATGTACTCGACCTGATATAACTTATGTAGTAAGTGTTACTAGCAGATATCAAGCAAATTTTGAGGAGAAATACTAATCTGCAGTGAAAACTATCTTTAAGTACTTAAAAAGGACTAAAAATTTGATTTTAAGTTATGAATCTTAAGAGTTGAGTATTCATGAGTACTCAAATTTTGATATTTAATGAGATATAGACGATCAAAAATCTATATTTGATTTTATTTTTTGGTGTAATTGAGAGGTTATAAGTTAGACGAGTTCCAAACAGACAATAACAGCCAACTCTACTACAGAAGCTAAATATATAGTATCTTCAAAAGTAGCTAAAGAAGCAGTTTAGATATGAAAGTTTATATCTAAATTAGGTGTAGTTTCTAGTATAATTTATCCGATAAGTGTATTATGTGATAATATAGGTGCCATTGCACAAGCTAAGGAACCAAGAGCACATCAGAAATTTAAATATATTCAGTGAAAGTATCACATTTTGAGAGAATTTATTGGTGCTAGAAAAATTTTAATTGAAAAGATATCGTCACTAGATAATGTCGCTGACCTTCTTACTAAAGTGATGACACTAAAACAACTGCCCCCGTATCTTGAGAAGATGGGTATGTAATACAACAGCGAATGGCTTTAGTACAAGTAAGAGTTTATTAGTGTTATATGTTCTAAAATTATTTGTGTTATCAGTTTTGAATACACTATATTAAATTACTGTAATAATATATATTGTACATATTTATTAATAAAAATATTATTTTAATTCATGTATATATGCTACTTCTTTTATTCAATCATACTAGTGATAGAATATACAAATAAATCATCTAAAATAACTAAATTATTTAAATTATTCTCTATATATGTAATATTGATTGGCATTGATATTGTATAATAAACACACTGAATATTTTCGATGAATATCATGAGATGATATTAATGCAAGTGATATAATAGTCATATCATTAGGACATTAGTGTGAAATAATAGTTATAGAACTATTATTTGAACGTGATCAAAATATGATGAATCACACGAATGTATATTGTCAATAATTCATCCTTAAATTATATGAATGTGTTAACTACTTCTCAGATTTTGGACGTTATAGTTATTAATCGATATAGATGCACATAGTTTATATGGTGTATAAATACAAGAATAATTATGTCTTATACAAAAAAATGGTTTGGTCATGTGTTGCCTATATCAAGAAGTAAATGACTCTCAAAAGGAATCCGTTAATTTGATATAAAAGATTTTGAGATATTATTAACTCGATCCAGATTTGAGTTTCCAATTGAATATTGGTAAATAAGTGAAAATAAAATCTTTGATCAAAGCACAAATGTCATACGAAGAGTTCATAGTGACAAGTTCAGCTCATATTAACTAATTATCTAAATAAAATTGAATAAAGGATTTTGACATTTGTAAACCTTAATTTGATTGGGATTAGACGAATAGAAGAAGACTATGTATAAAAAACCTATAATTAAGAATAACAGTTCGATGAAGATTTTTTTAATTATAATTTAGGGGTTATGGCGTATTGCTGGATGTTAACTATAGTCATTGAGCATTCGAATGGTTCAAAATGAGATCAATGAGATTAATTTCAACTTACGATTAACATTATAGTAAACTTGAGAGGTTATAACATAAACTTGAGATTATTCTTACTATTAAAGAAAGTAAATAATATCCATAAGAGAGCTAGCACTCCCAGAAATATTATTTTGGCTGAAAGTCGTAAATAGTTTAGACCTTAAATAGTTTAACAAAAAAAGAGCTTGAGAAATTGACCTTATTGTAATTTAAAGTAAATTATAGTATTTTATAAATATTTAGATATTTAAATAAAATTTAAGATTAATTTATAATTTTTAAAAGTTAAAAGCCTAAATAATATTTTTTTAGTTAAGGACCTAAATGATATTTTTTAGTAAGAGGCCTCAATAATATTTTGTATTAAAATAAAAATATAACAGAAAATATTTTTTCCTTTGTCTTTGTTAGCTTCTTCTTCTTCCTCTTCAAGCTCTTATTCTCTCTCTTATAGTGGCTAAAAGTAAAGAAATCAAAGGCGTTTGATTTCTCAAAGACATCATAAAATTAGTATTGATCTTCATCAATTAATTACTAAAGGTTAGTGATTATGAAATTAAATTTGTTTAATATATATATATATATATAATACCTTACTATACTTGTTGCTTTCGTTGTCTTTGTGGTTTATATATGATCACACGCTCATACCTACGTATGCCAAATAAGGGGAGAGAGGCCGAGGACATCAACACTCACCATTTTCCCTCACTTATACAAGATAAGGAAGATAGGGCTTTCCCTAAAGTATAAGGGAAAAGTCCAGCTTCACTTTAAAATCGTTTTAATATCAACGAGAGCCCTCTTTCTACTTTGATAAGAAAAAGACATTGTACTGATAGGAATAAGCAAGAGAAATTATTGAGCAACATCATCATAACTACGAGGATAAAAAGGTTAAGTTTGATTGATGCTTCTAACTCAGCTCCGTGCCTTTTTAGGTCGTCGCTTAGGGCCTTCTCACACCCTATCTCATGGTGCTTTATCCTCCTTGTCATCTCTATACCAGAGGTAGGGCTCTAAGATATTGAAAAAGTTAAACGGCTTGTTATGGCTTGCTTTTTCATGCTTCTAAATTTTGCTCTGTTATTAATTAATAGTGGGGTTGACAAAGGAGTAAGCCACCTAAATCCTGAAGCTACCATCAATTACGTCTAGGACTCTATAATTTTGGTGAGTAACTATTACTTTTTTTGCCTTTATTAAACTTTGACCAAGTTTCTAACACTTAAGTATCTCAAATCGGGCATGTGTTACCATGCTGGCAAGAGCAAATGATATCCCACATTCTAGGTGCCACTACCTAGAATCGAAAGGTGAAAAGATTGAAGAAAGATATTCTTTCTTTGAATAAATAGAGAGAGAGACCTTCAAGGATGGAATAAGGTTAAGTTCAAGTGAGAGGTGGCTATTGTGAAATATGCTACCATGGCCTCAAAACAGAAAGCTCTATGCTTTAGGGATGACTTGGTGATACAAAAAAAATCAACAAGACTTTCGCAAAACTCTTTACTATATTAAGGATGCTACTATACAGGTCGTGAGAAGAATAAAAAGTTAAAAGTCGAGACTTTAGCACACAGTCAGAAGCTATCATGGTCCAAGGCCAAAATTTGCAATCTGTAAACAAATCTTTGGGCTACTGATAATCAAGCCTAAGATAAGTACGAAGAGCATGTGCTATTTAGCTTAGGAATATTACTGCCTTGGTAAAAGAACATCTATCAAAAGTGGAATTTGGCTAGCTTTTCATCCAGCTGGGCACAAAAAACCCAACCAATGAAGTAGTTCTTTAGGCAAAAGAGGTGTTATTGCTATTAATTCCCCCATAAGTAGGGTTAAAGTTCCAACAGATACGGTCTAGTAACTAAAAGGTTTCAAGACCCTTTTTGAATCAACATCTATGACCATTCTTACTTTGGCTGAGTTGGGTCATCAGCCTTAGCAAGCTCCTCTTTCTGATCTCTCTCTACCTCTCGTTGCCTCTGAGGAAACTATCATGAGCAGGCCATAAGCATACAAGAGATTACAAAGTAAATGACCGATGATGATGGCCCTAGATAATAAATTATTTTTTGCTTTCGATTGTACTTTTCTCTTTTCTCTTTTCTTTTTTCTCTTTATCATTTACAATTATACTTTTGTATTTGTAGAGTAATAAGATAAGAAGTTTCTCATAGATGCATTCTTTTTTCTTCCTTTGTTTATTGTTGGCTTGTACTTGGATCATAACAACTAATCCAGCGGAGTCACTTTTCAATAGTAAATGGAAACACTAAGTCAAAGATTTGTTAGGACACAGTCACTTTAAGTAAAAAATACCAAATAGAATATTTATTGATACGAAGTGAATTCGTGTAAAATGCAAGTCAAAAATTTACCAACACAAAGTCAGTCCAAATAAAAAAACCAAGTCACATATTTACTAACATGAAGTCAATTTAAGTAGAAAATAACAAGTCAAACATGTACTGATATGAAGTCATTAAGTAAAACATAATAAGTCGAATAATTGCTAATATGAAGTCATTCCAAGTAGAAAATGACAAGTCAAATATTTACTGACACGAAGTCATTTTAAGTAAAAATAACAAGTAGCATAATTACTGAGGCGAAGTCGATTTAAGTAGAAATAATAAGTCAAAACTTTACCAAGACCAAGTAGTTTTACATAGAAATCATAAATCAAAAGTTTACTGATACGAAGTCATATCAATAAATCCTTAACTTGACCACCGAGATTATATTTCAAAACTATTTTCGTAGCCAAGATTTTTGGATGATAAATTGATTAAGGAAAGGAAATATATTAATTTTATCTTTAATTATGTTATAATTATAGTTGTAGATATTTTGAACCCTATATAAGCAATGGCCTCTCACCATTTAATAGTTAGTAGATAACAAGTATCTTTACCTCGTATGCCTGTCCTTTGAGCTTAAGGCTGAGGCACAAATGTAGTAGACAAAATTTATTATTTTCTCACACACCTGCCTCGTGGGCATAAGGCTAAGGTGTTAAATGAAGGAGCTAGAGCATGATCTGAAAGAACTCCCTTGGAAATATGTAGTAACTTATCTAATATAGTAATCCAACCACTATAAATTTAGAATTGTGGCCAAATAAGTAAGAATGCCATCTAATACTGCCATAATTTGAGCTCCCTTTAGGTTTTCTACCACATTCTGGTGTAGTATAGTCATCAGATAATATTTTACAAAATGCACGATATAAACACATATAGGTTTAAGATCAAAATTTTAAGCTGAAGTTTCTTTTTTATTAATTTGCTATATTTAACATATATAAACTTTATAATGGATGAATCTCATAAATAATAAAGTTTGAGCATTTTAGCATTTTATAGCCTCTTTACTTTACTTTCATCTGGGTGCTGTAGCCTGTAGATACCAGGTCTCTAAACATCGATGAACTTATACCACCCTTTCTAATTTGCCCCCAGTAATATTTTTTTAAGTACCCTAGTGTTAGCATTAACTTGCCTGAATATCAAATCATCAATGTAAAAACCTTTAGGAGTGTAACTTTTGATTATAGTACCAGACTACTTTTCACTAATACAAGGTAGCTTTGATAGATGCTTGTTCTCTCTTTTTCTTCAATAAGTCTAATTCCAAAATCATCATTAACTCATTAGTCTCCTTATTAAAATGCTTTATCCAATAAGTAAAAGTGTTAATTTTAATTAGTGTCACTACCTCTATCCTGGAGGCCAAATTAAATGGCGTCTTACTAATGGCTGTCTTCGAAATCGTCCTAATTGCCCACAGAACTTGTGGTAGTTCATCTATCTAAGCCCCTTTATAATCTTTAAACTTTTTCTTTATGAGTTTTTTGATTGTCTTGTTCACTATTTTCACTTATCCATTGGCTTTGTAGTGGGCAAGCAAGGTAAACCTCAGTCAATGTCTAATTCAGTGCAAAAATTTTTAATGTTGGCCTTTAAATTATTTATCGTTATTGTTAATGATAACTCTAAAAATGCTGAAGCGATACACCAAACAGTTCTTCACAAAGACGGTGACCTTCTTCTCAAATATTCTAGTTAGAGGTTCAACTTTAACCCATTTATTAAAGTAATCTATTGCCACTATGGCATACTTCATTTGGGCTTGCCCTATTAGCAGCGGTCCTATTAAATTGAGTCTTTACTATACAAATAGCCATAGGCTTGTTGTGGCATAAGCTTTTCTAATGGCTTACCAATGATTTTGC
>JAWDEX010216547.1:0-10219 GCA_035221805.1 Trichilia hirta
GGTCCAGTTGGAGTTGAAGGATTGTTAACTACAAGAGGGTATGAATTTACTTGGATGTTAATCCACTAATTCCCATCCTCCCTTTTGCAATTTTCTTATGGGTGTATCAGAGTATTGATTTGGTAACATTAGGAGGATGGTTACAGGGTTATATGATTCTTAAAGCAATTTATTACTCAAAAAGGGTAGAAAGGTTATTTTTGACTTTCCCATATATGGGTGGTTGATGTTTCGCTTTCATATACTACTGCCTCTGTTGTCCATCACATGATCAAACTGGTTTAGAACTGCCTGATGGTAAGTTAGTTAATACATGTAGCAGCTCTCACGACATGGAATTATATTGAGCTATTACGCTTTTATTAGATATTTATATTCATGCCATATTGTAGATTCATTTACTCTTGAAAGACTGCAGCATTAGCGAATATTGTCCTTGCTTAGGGATAATCCAAATATCTGTTTAGTTTCTAGCTTTTATTACTTTGTTGTCAAATGTGCAGGCTTCTCAAAGGGCATGGACAAGTGGTGGATGGTGATAAGGGTGTTGTTTATACCCACGAGAATGTAAACATGGAATCCTGAATCTGTACCAAAAGTCTTACAACCTGCAGAAGAGAAGCGGTTTTTTTGAGCCTCTTGCTGCCTTTTTTTGTTCATGCAAAACAGCATTACACTGGCAGTGCTGATATCTATTTCAAGTACCCGAGTCTGTAGCAATAGGATTTACTACCCAACGAAATAAGCATTTTGTATCGATTCAACTTTGATTACATCAATTTAGCAATAGTCGTTTTCAGATCCTTTATTTCCATTCTTTCTGGAGCTTAACATATATTTTGATGTTGCCGCTCTGAATTTTGGTTAGGTATATTTGGGGCATGTTTGAGAATGCTGTGCTAAAACACTTCTATGCCAAAAGAAAAAAAAAATATTTATTCATACATTTACAAAAGAAGGGTACACCCTTTCCCCATAATTAGAAAATTCTTTAATTAGCTAAAAAAACAAGAGCAGAAGCTGTAAAATAAATACAAATAAATGTCGTAGGGAAAGAACTTTATCCTGAAAATGAAGATCAGCAGGCTTCATTGGCTTGCGAAATGGAGTGATATGACATAGGAAGATAAAGTTCATACAAATGGAGGAAAAATGCCGACAACCATAATCCATCGCCAATTGAGAACGAAAATGAATTTGCTAATATTACTCATTAACATATTTCGCAGCAGCACTTTTCTAATTTAAATACAATAAGATTGTTCATGTTACATCCTGGATAGTATGTAAATACTACAAAAATGAAACAAAAAAATAATAATAATAAAACTACTCCATGTAATTTCCTCTGCCAATATAGTTGAGAAAAGCGAAAGCCTATGCTTCAACAAAATTCTTGAGGTTCTTCAACCACCTCACGTATTCCCAGCTGTCTTCGTTTCACATGAACTCACACATGAAATTTGCTGCGTTCAGCTTTATTCCTCTAATCTCCAAATACTTGTGGAAAGCTTTCTTCAGATTTTCATCCAAATCACCGTAAAAAATGAAAGGAGAAACTCAGATCATAAGTACAAGAAACAGATCATACTATTGATAACAAATTATGCACAGCAGCTTACCGGAAGTCAGGCCCATCGTAGGCAGTTTGATCCTCTGAATTATCCTGCTTTCTAACAGCCAGGCTATCAATTGCAATCTCATCCGGCTATGCAACAAAACTGAACTCAAGGGAGATTCCACTATTCTTAGTGACAGTAACAACCAGTGGGATGCTAGACTGGCTTGGATTTTCCATGTCATCATCGTTGTCAACAGCCTCAGGCTGTTCACCAGTAACAAGATCAGGCATATGAACTTCGACTTTCACAAGTTCATCTCGTCAGTATTATGGTTTGTTGTTCAGGATTATCTTCAATTTTGAAAGGAAAGCCATTTAGAGTCTGTTCAACCTATCCTCAAAACAAAGGTAGAGAACATATTTATCAAAATTTGTTAAGTTAATAGCACTAATAGGTTATAATAATATTTGAGAAGGACATGACTATATCTAAGAACACACAACACCAACAAAATAAAAAATGCTTCCATACCAAAGTAGAACTGTGTCTATTTGATGATGAACAATATCAAAACAAGAAAGTGGAATACATCGACAATAATCAATCAAATCAAATCAAACCTTTAATCCCATACTGCGCCACATTCACAACAAGGCAATCAATTTTTCTGTTGGGCATAATGCCAACTTTCAATAATGTAGCAGCTAAAAGAACAGTAGTAATAGCGAACTCCAGAATATAAACATAGGAAGAACAATTAACAATAAGGAGGCAGGTGATGATGTTATGCTGAGTACTGGGATTTTTTCAACCAGCACCAATACGGGCAGCATATGAACCAGCGGCAAAGCTTGACACTCCAACGAAAGTGAGGGAACTCAAAAGGAACAGGACTATTTGTCTTTGGAAGCTAGTACAAATATGAAAAAACACCACCATTCAGATCAAAACTACTGCGAGAAATTTAAATTATATTGACTGCAAAAAGCTTAAGAATCTTTTAGCAACCAAAAGAAGCCATATGATTCCATTGATGAGAAATAAGTTGGTAAATGATTAGAAAATAGGGTTGGATATCATGCAGGGAGGGAGATCAGGTTACAAGAACCGCAAACTTTTTAGAAGAAAACATGACATTCATATCACAAAAATGTCAAACTTGTAGGATTAACAATTTGTGTTTCATCCTTATCATAATCCTTCACTTTATCAGCAGTAAAACAGCACATCACATTTTATTCCTGTGTAACAGTGAAACTTAGCCAAACTAAAAAAAGGGGAAAAAAAACATTGGAGAACGTAAACTTCCACTTAACTCACTGCATATGTAATTTTTTTTGAGCTCTGAAATAAGATCAAAACATAACCCTCTTATTGCTTTTCTCTTCCTCGTTTTCTAGGCAATCAAACAGCATAAAAACAATCAACAATTTCGGTTCCAAACCAATCTCATTACTTTTTCCTTGAACCAGAAAAAAAAAAAAAATTCTTTACCCGGCAGTGATCATCAGTCTCCTCCGCAGAGTTGATCTCCGAATCAATGACTCGGAGGAGTGACTCATCAGAACTTCGTTTATTGGTCTCAGTAACCGAAGAGAAGTGAAGATTAGATCGATAACTGCTTAAATTTCACTTGTGATAGAGAGAGTTTCACACGGTAAAGACGGCAAAGCGGTAATTTCTGTTACCTCGGGTGAGTCGCCTAGTGAGTGGGGCCAAGGAAGAGGCTGATTTGCTAAGAATTGAATTGAAAACCATTTTAAATCAGAGAGAAGGGGAAAAAATTGGGTTTTTGATTTCAGTTGTCAAAGGCTTTAGGAAAATAAAATGCAAGTGTTAGGGTTTTAGAGGGGTTATGAATGAGGGGTGGAGTGCAATTGTCCAGTTTTCATACTGTGTAGTGTGCTCTGTGGCCACTGTGATGGTGACAAGCCAGCATCATGGGAGGCAAGTTCTCGTCTTCTGGAGTAGTTGTTTTTTTTTTCAAGCACGCCTTCTGGAGGGTTGCTCGTTTATGTTTTCAATTTTTTTATGTTTTAAATAAAATTAAAAAGTCATTTGTTTTGCCTCAAAAAATTTTATTTCAAAAATCACAAATTACTTTTATTAAATTTAAAAATGTTTTATTTTATTTTGGGTTTCTTACGCAGAGTCATTAGGGTGATTTATTTTTACTATTTATAATAATTAAGAATTATTTTTATATATTAAAAATTATAATTTACTAAAAATAGTAACCTTATATAAATAAAACCGTTTTATTTTTTTTAAAATGCATTTGAAATATATTATTTAATGAAATAGTTGTATTCAGATTCTTTAATGTTGGTATAAACATAATTTATTTTTTTCCTAGATTTACAGTTAAAATTTATTAGTAAAATAATGATTTGACAATTTTGTTACTGAAATCAGTTTATTTAGAATTTATTTGTTTGAAAGTTTTTAATAATCAATCAATTTCAATTTTTTGATAAAAATCAATTTTCAAAAAATACAAAATTTTTTTTAGGTTATTCAAATCTTATTACTCTATACATTGAAATACATATTCCAATACATGGCGCCAACTTTGTAAATTTCTTAGAGAACGGAGCGCTATTTTCGTCAAAGTGACATCGTCTATTCGTCGTCGACCAAAATAAAAAGAAAAATGCAATCGGTCGTTCTTGCCCTCTCAATGAACAAGAACAAGTGACATATTAATTTAGTTCTTAATTAATTTTAAAAAAAAAAATTATTTAGAAAAAGGAAAAAGGGTAGTTTAGTTTCCTAGCAATACATTCGAATATCCCGACACCCAGGACATATAGCCGGTGCCCCCAGACCCAATATCTCTCTCTCTCTCTCTCTTTTTTCCTCTACTGAGTCCTTGAGAGAGAGAAGAGAAGAAGAGACTGCCCTTTTTTCTGTTTTTTCTTTCTTTTCTAATAGGAAGGAAGATACGAAGAAGTTATTTGGGAGTCCAAGGAGACAGAGTGGTTTAATGCTGAGAACAGGACGGTGTCTGTTTGCTGCTATTTCGGTTGTCTTCATGCTTTACTTTCCTGTATGCTACAGTGGCACTGCCTTCTAGTATTATAGTTTCTTTCTTGGGTCCTACTATAATTTGCTTTTCTAATGAGAATTGGTTGTTTTTAAATTTTCACTTGCATTGTTCTTTCTTTAGTCATGGTTCTTGCATCTTGGGTTGATAGGTATATAGGATTTCCAGCACGGGTTTAGATTCATTTGTTGTTGTTTGTTCCTGTTTATGTTGAAAGCTATCAATGGTGCCTGTTGGTTTTAGAATGTTAGAAAGGATACTGGTTCTTCTTTATCTGCATTATTTAGGAGAAATAGCTAGACATAATAAAAGCAAGAAACAAATGCGCCCCAAATATTAACTGGAAAATCATTTTAGAGAAGGGGAAATTTCCTAGTTTATAGGTATGGACAAGAAGTTCTATGCTGTTGTTCTTACACATTAGCAAGGCGTCCTGAAATTTGAATAGAACAAGGATTTACAAGGAGCCATATGACTTTTCTTTCAGTAACTGCGACAATTGGAGAAACAAAACTCCACCATTTTTCCACTTTCTACGTAGTGTAAGTCTGTTTCAATGACTTATACTAGTGGTTACGTCCATTTAAGAGATATAATTGTCCAAATGAAAAGAATCTTATTTGGATCTTGTTCCCGTCTATCATATGATGAGACAACTTCTCAATTCACATCTTTTCATATTTGTTTGTGCCTGATAGACTATTCCTTTTCAATTGAACAATCTAGCAAACTGGGCTTGCCACAATGGGCAGAGAGTTACAGGTCTGGCCCTGTTCATTGTGATTTTGTATAACGCATGTGGTTCACTTCCACTCATTTGAAACCTGCTCATGAGATGTTCTATTAGATTTTGGCAAAAGATTTATTAATGTTTACAGTATCTATTACATACTGCATTGATTACGTGGATGAAAAACATGCAATTGGGACCCATGGTACCTTATACTTTTCATATAATTTAGCAATCTCATGGGGATGACATATAAGTGTGTCGTGGGGATGACATGTTTCTGGCTTTCATCTTATAGCTGCATGGTCTTTTGGAATGTCATGATTCTGTGATAAATCCATAATTTTTCTCAATATTTTACTGTTTTTAAATCTTGGTGGTAAATGACTATCAGATCAGATTCTGTGATCAGCTTCTGATTGTCTAGGTGAGCTTCAATCAAAATGCAAATAAACTACTTCTCATCTCTATTATGTTTACAGGAGAAAAATATTGGATAGTTGATAAACCAAAGGACACATAAACTTGCATGTCCTAGTTCACTTGGTGTGCCTGTGCTTTTACACGTCTGCCGTGTGTGTTTGTATTCACTATATGGTTAGCATGTTTCTAAGTTGTGATTGTATTTCAAATTCTGATACACATTTGTTGGATTCAGCTATGTAATTGCACCAATGGGGCTTCAATTTTGTGGAGTTTTGGACTAGTCTACCTTGATTTGCATGCTTTCAGATCAAAGAAAAAACCTGCAGAATCCTGTCTTAATGAGCCTTGTTGTCGGTGACTGGGTAAATCAGCCTCTCCCATACCAAATAATGAAAATGGACATGCATGAAAACTAATACACATAAAGCTAATGGGAAACAGAGAAAAGTTCCTCTGTTGTAAAATTGGAGGAATTCTGGGAGATAAATAGATATTTACCATGGAATATCACATCTTCGATATATAATTGCCTACTAAACTCCAGCCAACAGTTACTAATAGCCGTAGAAAACTAATACAATTTTTATTACATATTCAGTCATGCTTTGAGAAATGTCACTGCATCACATTTTCCCATGGGAACGTGAGGGAAATCCATACCATATTATGATTTAATCATAATTTTTCTTCTCTTTTCTTTAGTTGCCCTTTCTAGGGTCCTGGACCATTTCTTAAATTACATGAACAATAAATAATTTTTGCACAATTGCTGTGGACTATTTATTTTAGAATATGTGAATATCATTTGGTGTTGCATCTGCATACTTTGTGTGACATAGTTTTGCTATTCAGCCAACTAGCCTAGAGCCATAATTGAGCTTTCGCTATGTCTTTACCTCTATTAGCATTCCTCTTCATTCCTTTCAAGATGGAAAAACAGCAGAAACTTTCAGAGGCTGCTTATGTGCTATCAGTTATTCCTAAAGTCTTATTCCAAATTTCTATAGTTTTGGCTTTTATCTCCTGGTTCTTCCTAGCCATATCTTCTCATGTCATGTTTTGGCTCTTGGCTGCAATTTGCATGATTTATTTTTGAAATAAGACTTTGCCTCTACTTGGTATTGTGGTGTCGCGGCTTTAAAGCTGCAACTAATGTGGGATGAAAGCTTCAAACATTAAATATTAATGATTTTGTGATTCCCACTAAAATATGGTGTTATTAAACACATTTTTAGCTTTATTTTGAAATGCAATACAATCATCATAATCCCAAATGAAGTCTTTATTAAAGGAGTTAAATATGTAAATATTGTTGCTTTTGACACATCCATTTTCTTGGAAAGGTTTGAGCCATCTTCTCATATTAGCTTATTGTTTGTCACAATGTACACATTTTGTTCACTTGTTCATAACAAATAGGACATCATAGTCAATTAAAGTATTTTCGAAACTAAATCATGAAGATTTAGGGTGTATTTAGTAAGTGAACTTTTACTTAATTTTGAAAGTAAAATAAAAAAAATTGATAAATAACAAATTTTAAAGAGATACCTTTCTATTATTGTCTGACGCCTCTTGTTTCCATTTATTAATAAGTTTAACTTTAAACTATGACACTTTAATTTTAATCATACCATTGCATAATTCAGATGGAATTGTTTTCAAGTTTGTTTATGTCGGGCGTGAATGGAAGGCATGCATTGAACTTGCCATATCATGCAAAGCAAATTGACTGTGCAGAGTATTTGCTATCAATTCTGGCACAAAATATATATAATGCATCGGGAATCTTGACGGGTAATACAGCCACAGGCCCACAACCAATGAAACCTTCTTGTTGAGGTATCAGGACTTTGCCATTAAACCCACGTATCGGTACATCAAATATGCTTTGGCTTGTTAATTCCTCTACCTTCTCAAGAGTGGAAAAATGGGTGAATCTTGCCAAGGATAGGTAAAGATTGGCTTGTTTCTTTCACGACTGTGCATTTGCCTAATTGTAATGAAATCGACTAGTCTCTGCTATAGAAGTGGTCCTGAAACACACTAGCCCACGCCTTCTTAATTCTTAATACTAACGTATGGAAACCATCCTCGCTCGATTTCAATACTTAGATTTCTTTTCAGTTTTCACCAAGGAATCTATTACTGAACGATAATCAAATATTTCATTGTCAAATGACAGAGAATTTGATTGTTAAATAACTAAAGCGACAAGGAAGTCATAAGGCGATAGGCACCACACAAATCACCTTATTTTAATTCTTCATTATGCAATTTGACCGCGCAATTGGGCAAAAATTGAGGGCCTTACAGTTACTCGCTAATTTGGACACCGTTAGACATGTACCTACTGCACATGCCGCTGCTGAATGCTGGTATTAAAAATCCAATCGCTTTCACATTTCGCCTCAACCAGCATAATGAGATAAATTAGTGTTAAATCTCCGTGATTTATGGTGTTCATATAGTTGGTAATCTCTGATATATATTATATATATATATATCGTAAATTATGAAATGACAATGGAGTTATACAAGCAACCAAAATTCACACCACCCACATTGTTCGCCACAACACTCGACGTCAAAATGATATATATTATATGTTGTGTGCCTTTTGCAGGGTTTTGCACCATATAAAATCAACCCTGTGGTCAATTTTATATGTATATAGTAAATTATGAATGACAATGGAGTCAAAAGCAACTAAAACTCACAAACCCCACATGGTTCGCTACAACACTTGACATCGAAATGATATATATTATATATTGTGTGCCTTTTGCAGGATTTTGCACCACATAAAACAACCCTGTTGTCAATTTTGGACCCATGGCTTATGCCTGTTGGAAATATTCATATTTGCTTTTGAATAATTTGGTGCCCGGAAGTTCAATTATTCGTATGCGCAATAAGATACGAATTTAACAAGAGCAACAAGAGCATTAAATGGGTCCATAGATTTACCTGTTGAAATGGTTATCCACTTTCATTTCTGCTTCTGTCCACTGTCCAACGATTATATAATGATGGCCCCATTGGACTTTGTCGATGATGATTCGCCACTATGAGGATAGGAAAAATTGCCTTAAATTCAGCAATGAGCAATACCCAGAAAAAATTATTACGTAAACCCAATTTAAGCTAGACTCACGGGAGTGAGTCTTTCACGTGCCCACCTTCCCGTGAGTCTTTCACATGCCCACCAGTCACTAAAAGATTACTCAAGTAAACCTTCTTTTTCTTAAAAGATTAAGATAAACACGGAGACATATATAAAATTTTACCCACTATTGGCACTGACACAAAACACTTAGAAAAAACATATCATTGTCCATGTAAGAGGGAAATCAAAACTCATCCTGCACGCGTGGGATCCCGCGAAATGGCTTGAGTTAAAAGATTTGTCTACATCGGCAAAACACTTGGGGATAACAAAAATTAAGCGATGGTACGCATATGAAAAGGCAGAAGTACGTCATGAATGTATCCGGCCCGGCAAAAAGAAGCAAGCACATGCTGCAGCCGACAAATTGATATGAGTCATTGAAATGATATGATAGACATGTTAAAAAAAATTGAACACACCGACAATGTCATTTTAACAAGTTGAAATTAAATATACATTCAACGTAACGTCCTTGAAAAATTGTAAAAAACAGAAACCAATTAATGATTTGTCACCATATTTATATACATGAGATACACTTCTCACACCAACGAAAATTTAGCGCGTTTCACAAGCGAAACTACTGAAGCCTTCAACTTTTCAAACTCACATGACTCAAAAGGACTAAAAGCACACTGAGCTTTACACTTCTATGGGAGAGAGGGAAAGGAAAAAATGAACAAACATATTTGACATTTCCAGGCACGGTTACTTGCGAACTGTCTAACCACATTGTACTTATAAGAATATCAGTGACTGGCTCACATGACTATTTCTGGCTTCAAAATGCTTGATTTTATCTCTTTGTGGGGTAAAACAACACCCCCATTGCTGTAAATTTCATCACACACATGAACATCTTCTCCAAGGATGGTCATGTTCTCTACACGAGCCCATTGCCCTACAGTGGAATGCCATCCAATGATACTGCTGGATATGCAAGCGTGCTTCTTGATGCGGACTCCACGCATCAGTGTGCAGCGAGAGAGTCTAACTCCTGACTCAACAACACATCCAGGTCCAATTGCAACATCAGGTCCAATCAAACATCCCTCGCCAATTTGTGCACTCTCATGCACCAAAACATTACCTACAATACGAGCACCAGTGGCCAACTTAAACGAAGATTTCTTCCTAAGAGAGTCCAGATAAAGTCTCAAGCCAGTAATGTAATCCCTTGGCTGTCCAATGTCCATCCAGAAACCCGGAAGGACCATTGCATAGAGCTTTCCCTCTGCTGCAATTTTTGGGAAGACCTCTTTCTCAATTGAGGTGGGCCTCAG